>VZTO01019319.1:92121-119687 GCA_013400615.1 Syrrhaptes paradoxus | reverse complement strand
GGATTGATTCAGCTTGTAATTCTCCTCAGCCTGGCTGAATGCAGAACTCCCTAGCTATCTTTCCTGTGAAACTCTTGCCTCCAGCTTAATGTTTTACATTTTCAAATGTGTTGTCCTCTTACTTGTGTGGCCCTTACGTGTGTGGTCTTTAGGACTTGGGGAGAATGAACTAGGTGCTAAGGTACCCTTAGGAAATTATGAAATCACTCTTTTTCTTAAAAGAAGTTTAAGTAATTAAAATGAGGCTTTCTGATTCCTTAAAGGATTCAGAGTTCGAGTCAAGGAAGGCGGAAAGAATGTAAATGTTTCACAGCCATTATATGTATCCTTAAAAACATAAAACATATGCCCTGAAATCAAGAAAATTTCTTGAAGTTTTTTGGTTAAAGTTGCATTAGTTAAACTTTAAATACCTCAAGCATTCATGGAAAAGCATCCAAGGCATTTTTTTTTAATGTCTGCCGATTTATAATAGATACGAATGATTTGTGAGATTCCAACATAGCAATGCATTACAGTTTGTACCACTCTTTTAATTTAAGATTATCCACTTTAGGAAATTGCTTGCAAAGGGCCAAAATGCATGCACAGTAATTTATACTAGCAATCAACTTGCAATTACAAAGGAAATTAAACCATGACTTTAAACTGCCTAACTCCTCCCTCAGGCCAACTAGTTATTTTGTAAACAGAAGCAAGGGGAACCCAATCCCATTATGAAGAATTATGACCACCATTAGGGTGACAACACAAAAGCTCAGGAGCTGGAACTATAAGTTCTGAGCTGGCCTTTGGTACGTCTTGAAATGTTCTTGTCTGAGAAAAAAATAAGTTTGCTGGTGAGTTATCTGCCAGTTGCTGAAGATTAAAATTGCATCCAGAGCTCGAGATTTTAGTTGGGGCTTTCTGCCAGTCCCAGGGTTATGAGTTCCCTGTGTCCGATTTGGACTTCTGAGTGAGGAACATCCTCATTTAACCTCGACGCGGGGAACTAGTGCCATGCCTTACCCCTCTTTTCTCAGTACATCTGTGGTGCAGCTGAAAGAGGTTGAAGCTGTGTTTTAATTTTTTAAAAAATCACTTTTGGACTAAGTGAGGGACTTGGTTATGTCACAGAGGTGTGAATATTTCTCTTTTTGGAGGCACCATTCCATGATGTGCTAACGCCACCCTCAGAGTACATATAGCAGCTGATGGCTAAGGAAGTGTTGAATACCTAATAATATTTTTTGTCCTTCTTTGTCAGCCTGAGGAAAATATTAATAGATTCAGTTGCTAAGTTATTAAAAGAAGTTGGTTAAAACATTCTCTCCTCTGTAGGGACTTGAGGATCAGAAAGGTGTTTCCAGACAGTGCTCTGAATAATTTAGTTAGATAGTTTGCCCTTAGAGATCTGAACGGAATGAACCATGAAATAGACCCTCTGGCTGCTGTTTCCTAATTGACTTGATACGAAGACACTCCCAGATCAGGTGAGCTGACATAGATTTAATTACTTATAATGCAATACTACTATTTAGTAGTAGTAATACTGTAGCTGTGATGGTCTAAAATTCAAGAAATTTCAAGCCCATAAGAAAGGCAGTGTTTTTTTATTAGGCTAGTCTATAGATCGAAAAAGTGCAGAAGCTTGCAGACACAAGGTCACTTCATTAGGTCATCAGAAAAAATTGCTCAATAAATTTGATCTTCAATTATTTTGCAGGAACAGCTCTGCTTGGAGTTCAGTGTATCAGGTTTTTATATCCTCCTAGAAACACAATTTCACTTTGTAAACAGCCTCATTACTATCCATTTGCAGAATGATTGCTGAGAGCTGTTTGTTCACTTCTTTAAAAGTATATATTTTAGAAACACAAGGTCTGACCAAGATACGGCAAAGAGATGCTGCACCAAAAGCTTCTCCTTTTTTTTCCAGACGTGTGGGCAGTCTAGTAAATGTATTGCCTCTTCCTACAAATCTTATCACTCTATGCTATTATTTTTGTTAAGAAGCTACTGAAAACTCAACAAGAACCCTACAAATTGCTAATAATAAGGTAATTTGCAAAATGAGATTGTATTTCAAGTAGGAAAATAAAACCGTAGGTAGTGAATTCTAAGGAGACATCTTTTTGAAATAACTGAAGCTCAAATTTATTGAATGTTTTGTGGAAAAAAATAAGTTGTAACATGCTTCAGAAGTGGAATAAAGAAATAATGCTATGGTGAAACACACAGAGGAACCTTTCTGCTTGGACATATTATGCAGCTCAGTTATAGTATTTGGCACATCTGCCGTAATGTTGGTAGAAGACAAAGAAAACTTTGAGTTCAGCTGGAAATGTAAATGTTTCACACATCTTATGGTGTAAGAATCTGGAGCAGGTCAGTTTTCTCTGTAAATACAGTCTGTGCATGAAAAAAGTGGCCTATAATTCTTTAACCTAAACTTAATTAAAGTGCCTGTATTGGGAGTGTAGTTTTTCTTACAGAGCTCCTATAGTCAGTGGAGAGAAATAAACACCTCCAGAGGCGGGCTCTGGTTAAACCGAGTTCCCTTCAGGAAGGTGTGTAGCTTCTTCCATCGATAGTTCTCCAGGTACTAGACTACAAATTGAGTTGTGTCAAACAAGATACGAAAGCTGTCTGAATTTTGACCACTGGTGGAGAAATCATCCAAGGCCCAACACACACATTAAATGTGACTCATCTCCCTTCGTAAAGGTTTGGTCCTGGATTTTCTTCTTACTCTTTTCCATATAATGTGATGGCTAGAAAGGCACATCTACTGAAATGACAGGTTAAATCGGTATTCAATAGAGTGTGTCTCATGAATGTCCACATGCTAAGTCAGCCAATCAAGAGGTGAAATTGCGTACTCAAAACAATGAATTTCAGTAAAAAGATAGTGAGATAAAGGATAAGAACTCTGGGCTTTTAAGGTTATTCATACATATCACACATCAGCTGCAAAGGCAGCATGTCACCTCTCCCAAAATCATCAGTGTGCGCTGGCATGCATTATCCTACAACATGCAAGCTGCATGACCTATTAATACTTGCAAATTCTTTTGCTCTCAGGAAGATAAAGCTGAGAGCACATTTTTGCTAATGTTTTGCTCCACTGAATCAGTTCAGCAACAGCACCAGCAGTCACTGGACCTCAGGGGAAAATGTTGATTTATTTGCCTGTTTAATGGTGGAAGCAGAGACACATTGATAGGCTTAGTTTGATAAAAGATATTAACAGGATAGCCTCAAACCTTCATCTGACTCGAGACATTTTCTTCTCTAAAGATCCTTTAAAGATGAGGTTTTTATTCTTTCAGCCACTGGACCATTAACCAGCCATTAGCTATTTATTCAAACAGACGTGCAAATGGAATAGAGGAAGTTTAACAAACTTTTTCAGCACATTTTTGCCATTTCCCAATAGCAGCTTCATACAGTGTCTGATTTGCCACTGTCTGGTGGAGATCTGTCCCGGCACAGTGGGTCAATCTCTGTTACCAAGCTGCCAGCAATACCTTGGAGCACTGATCAGCTGCTCCATCTGTCAAGGCCATTGATAAATACTGTGAAAAACCTCTGCTTTTTGGAGAAACTATAAGTAAAAAATGTCGATAGGAGCACACGATGTATAGTTATTTATGTCAAAGGAATAGTCTTGGAAGGGACCTTGTGAGAGCACAACCTTCTGCTGTTATGGGCAACTGTGTCGTTGATGCTTAGAGAACAAGAGTCCAGCAAACCCATCCCATACACTTCTGGATATGACCAAGCATTTTCCAGTGTTTTGCAGCAAAGTTAAGACCTACTGGAAAAGATAAAGGGCCACAGGGAAAGTGTTTCCACAGGAAGAGAGAGGTAGGGTTCTATAGCAGAAACACAGCAAAATGCTTCAGGCTCCAGAGCTACAGTCAGCTGCTGATCTCTAAAGAAATTTAACCTCGGCAACAAGGGGGGATTGTTTTTAGGACATAATCAACACAAAGAAAAATGTGTATACAGCATATACAAAAAACTATCCTGTGTTATAGTGAAAAGATAAAAGAGATAACAAGAACCTACAAGGACAGTAACGGCCTCCTCAACAAATGGTACAAAGGGAAAATTGAGAGAAGAATCACTCTGGGACTGTCCCCTGGTTGTGGATCCTGCAACTCATCAGTGCTGCTTCCTAAACAACGGGAGGTTCTGCTTCCTCTTTGGCAGAAAAAGATTTCTGCTTTTTGATTTACTTTTCACTTTCTGAAAATGCAAACTCAACAACCATCATGTATTATCTTTTACCGTAGATGTGGATTAAGTAAGTTTGAATTTTAAAGAACAGTGAGTGTTCTGCTGAGTGTGTATGTGTGCATGCGTGTGTACGTGCCTGTGTACGTTTTCTGATCTAAACTCCCTGTATGACTGTGTGGTTGATACTCAGTCAAAGTGATGCTAGATGCAGCCATTACAATCACAGTCCACCCTGAACATCCACATGCTCTCAGCTACAGAGTTACACGGGATTTCCATGGCACATACATCCTGTGTGAGGACTTTGTCCAAGGCTGTGCTTTGCTCAGCTTTCTCACACTAATAGTTTCTGTGTTTCCCCTAAGCATGGTGCAATTCCTTCCTTGGCTTCTTAGCTGAGCCTCATATTTCAGCCGCAGAGGTGTTAAATATTTCATACCTACAAAGGAATTGCTGCATTAGCTTATTCTGTTGTCCATCAAATTGTCTGGAATCTGTGTGTAGCAGCAAATAGAAAAATGTACTGCATGAAACCAGCATTGAATTGAGGAGCAGTTGCACATACACATTTAGAAAGTGAGTATCTCTCAGAATTCAGAAGTACTCCTGAATTTCTTCTGTAAGAAAAGTGCTAGATATATATGTGCTGTCAGTCTAGAAGAGATGAGATTCATACATTGGCAAGTAAAAAGATGGGCTTGTAACAAGAAAAGCAAAACTGTATGAAATGAAAAGTGGATGCCAGACTGAGGGGGCAGGGCCCTTCAGGCTGTGAGGTACATCAGCCTCTGCTTCCTATTTACTGGGTGTCTGCAACCACCGTTCCCATCACCACTGCTTTTGGCTCTGTGCTGTTCTTCCTATGCGCTAAGAAGTTAGTGAGTTTTGGTGTGGATACCCTACCAGCCAACGTCATGATCTTGGCAATTATTTTGTGATTTCCATGCCTTCAGTTTAGGGACTTCTATATGGAGATGTTGTAATTTCTGGTTTAGTGCTGAAGCCCTTTGCATCTCAATAGTGAGCAGGCGAGTTGATGTTGATGGCTGGAGCACAAGGTGAGACTGCTACTGTGCCTGGGCCATGCTACAGCTAGGATTTCATGGACATTTTTGTTAGAAGTTTCTCTGTTTCTGTTACCCCTGTGAGTGAATATGTGTGCCTTGAAGAATTTTAGTATTCTCTGCATTCACTTGTTATATCCTCAGACAAAATACATTTTCATGGCAGGAAGAAGGAAACAAAAGGAAATGACTCACCCAGATAACAGCAACAAAATATCTTTTTACATTATATTCTGTATCTGCTAACAAAATAGCCATAAGTATTACAGTGATGCCAAAGCAGAGATTCTCTAAGATGCTTTTAGAGATGCTTAGAAATGTGGTTTTAACAGATGAGGAAATGAAATAAAGTCACCCTTTCACACCTTTGTCTGCCAGGTCCACCCAGTTTACAATTGACAGGAATTGTGTAGAAGGCCACTTTGTGAAGAGTACTCATAGGCAGAAAGAATTTCTGCTCCATGAAAGTGCAGAGCTGATTGCTTTTTTTGAATCCTCTTTGAGAAGGTAGGTGTAATCTACTGGCCTGAGTAATTTTTTTTTAATAAAGATACTCATGTTTGCATGAATAAGAAAGGTAAATCTGTGGTAGGAAATCCTTTCAGTTGTCCCCCTGAAACTTTTGCCTCAAGTATTTCTTTTGATTCATGAGATTCATTCACGCAAAGGGAAAGGTTGTGAATATTTTGTAAAAATTTGTGTTAGTGCAAAAATTTACGCAAGGAATGTTTTGAGGTTGGGTTGGGTTCCTTTCTCCATTTTAGATAGAGAAACATGGCTATTGTTGAGCTGATTTTTTCTGCACTAGGAGTCAGAAATGGGCAAGACAAGCTTGAAGGGAATAGTTCAGGCTTTACAGAAAGCTGAAATAGATTCACACGCTCATCTGGGCGGCAGTTTAACAAGTACAAATACAACAGTCAGCTTGTGGCAGCTTTGCCTGGAAATAGGCTGTGTGGAAGTGATGTAGGATTCAGACCAAGATCCACATCTAGATTGCAGAACCAGTCTGGCCTCAATGTTAGTGTCACCTTAATGCAGCTGAACTGGTTTGTT
This sequence comes from Syrrhaptes paradoxus, assembly GCA_013400615.1. Taxonomy (NCBI): domain Eukaryota; kingdom Metazoa; phylum Chordata; class Aves; order Pterocliformes; family Pteroclidae; genus Syrrhaptes; species Syrrhaptes paradoxus. Next base: position 113,343 of record VZTO01019319.1, on the reverse strand, counting down.
ACAGTTTCCATTTGATCAGCGTTATCTTGGGAATATCTTTACACTGTGCTCTAGGGGGTGAAGCAAATGTGTCTTCTAGGAGTGTAGTAATAGTGTTAAGGTTATTTCAGGAGAAAACATATTTTTCTATAGATTGTGCTTTCAGTTCTGCCTTTCCAGTATAATAATTAACTGCCGATAAAAATAGAGGTTGGTAAAAATAACAGAACTTTGTTATCTTTGGGATCAGACATCTGAGTTTGTGACTTTGTAGTTTTCATCGTCTTTTGAAAAGACCAATTTTCTCAGGGACTCACTGGAAGTGCAGGACACACCTGGATTACTCAAAAAAGTAATTTGTTTTCCCAATGTGTGTAAGGAGATTACATAGGGACACCATGGGACAGATGCAATCTCCTTCTCATGTCCTTGTCCTCGTCCTCGTCCTCATCCTCATTAATGCTGCTATGGTCATGGTCTGAGCACAGCCTCTGCCTTTTGCCCCAAAGATAGCACCTCTGCATCCAAGTGGGACTAACTGAAACTAGTTCTGGAAGTGCTAAAGTGCTTTTCCATAGCAAGTAATAGAGAAGAATCTGGTCCTCTCATTAGCTTTTAAAAACCAAACTAAATGCTAAAATGTAAGACTTAGGAATCCTCAACCAAATTATTTTCTCACATGATATCTTGTCCTTCAAGGTCACAAGGAGAAAGAAGCAGACCTGACAGCTTTTCAGTTATGTGTGAATGTCTCTCCCTGGTAAATCTTCGTGAAGAATAAGAACATAATCCCATGGTATGTGCTGAGTTGTCCCCCAGAGACCAAATGGATTGGAAAAGTGAGTGTGCACGGTTGGGGGATGGAAAGCCTGTGCAACTCTTCCTGCTCCTCTGAGCACTTCCACTGTGCAGACCCTGGGTGTGTGGAATTCACATGACATTTGCCAGCAAACCAAAAGGTGAAACAATAACGATTATAAAACAAGCAGCAGGCAAACACAGAAGTCTGTGATTTAGAGAAATTAGGTTACTGAGCCTTCTGTCTCTCAAATATGTGGTCTGAAAGAAAACTGTCACTCAGTTTTTCAGTCATGTGTTCCTGCTTAAACAGAGGGTTTCTAATCTCATCATCATTTACACATTCTCATGGGCACTGTGCAATCTAGAGGTTTAAGATGCCTAAAGGCTACATTATTAATATGACAAAAGCAGCTGACTACAAATTACACACAAGACACAGACTGTGTAGCTTTATGTTCAGTTTTTCATAGCTCATCTGAAGTGGTGAGTTGTATAAATATTCACGTAGAGGAAACTGAGATTAAGAGCTGTTTGATATTTTAGGGATGTCAAAACACCTTCACCTAAATATGCTGCTATAAGAAGTGTGGGTCTTTTGTTGTTTCTGCAGACTTTCCAGGAATCTCACCCAGCTGGGTAAAGGCCAAAGGCAACATACTTCCAGAGTCTTCCTGAGGACTATGAAGAAGAGTTGTTGCTGCTCTGTGTCTTGCTAATGCTGCATTTCCCATCTTTATGTCTATGGGAACTCAGTGCCCAGGTCAGGCAGAAGAGTGGTGGCAATGGGCAGTGGTGGCAGTGGTGGCAGCAGGCAATGGTGACAGCGGTGGCAGCAGGCAGAAGTACCTTTTGCTGGAGTTAGATGGGAAGCAATGGTTAAGCACACGTTGGCCTCTGCTACTGGAGCTGATCTCAAGAGGTAAGAACACAATTCAACCTCTGCTCCTGCTCATTCAGACCAACTAGTGTTAATTAGTACTAAACGAAAGCATGAAAAGGCAGCATTTTATGGTGGTCTCCAGCTAGACTGCAGACACCATTAACAGGTAGGTCACTGACCTGCCATCATGGCAAGAGAAGTTTTAATGAAAATTTTATTTGGAAGCTGTACCTTAGAGATGACATCTACAAAGCCCTGAACAGCTGACCCTGCTTTCAATAAGAGGTTGGACTACAGACATCCTGAGGCTCCTTCCAACCTGATTTATTATTTAGCTTTATGATTATATATATTATCAGTCTATATTATACAAAAATAAATATATATGTATGAAAATATGCGTGTATGTAAAGTACATAAATATATGTATATACACACATATTGAAAGCTTCAGGAAGGGCTAAGCAGACAGTTCTGCCTAGGAACCTCTTGGAAGGGTAAATTTGCTCAAAGGAAAGGAACTGCAGATCCCCATCAGCAGCTAGGTCTGCAAAGAGGCAGTTGGAAGAAAGAAAAAGTAGAGCGGGTCATCAGGAAAACCAGACTGTCAAAATCTTGCTACAGCTCTGTGTATGTGTGTACTGATGTAGTTCTAATACAGAGAGAAATATGGGAAAATCTGTGCAGGTTCAACTGTTCCTCTGCTCTGAAATAGCAATTCTCAAGTGTGCATTCAGAGGCTGTCCCTTAGCTGCTCTCAAAGTTTAAAATGCTATGACACATTTGTGGTTCCATGAAAAAGGCAGTAATTTTTCCTATAAATCCTAGACATCTTTTAAATGTATATTTTTAACGAACATCTTGGGAAATTCACTCTGTGTTTTCCTTGGTTTTATTGCCCACAAATCCACCATGAATTGTGCTTTTAAAACTTTTATGATTAACAAGGTATTAGACAGCTTCTGCCCATGAAAATTTTACCTTCAGCTGAAAGTGATATTCTGCTTTATCTCACAAGTAAGCATCACAAGGAAGTCCAGGAAGACCTTACAGAGTGCTGGAGGCGAAGGGGGTCTGACCTGACGACCTGATGAGGGGGTCTGATCTGAGCAGGACCTCATCAGGTGAGATGACAGAGTAGCAGGGATGTCTGCTGCAGAGCCTTGGATGTGAGCTCTAGCTTTAACCTGCATGTCAATTGATGGGTACATCCTGCTGTAAATTTGTACCTGGCCTTTCAAGTTTCTGCATTTGTAATCTGCAGATGCATCAGTTATTGGTCTGTGCTCCATGCAAGCCTGGCAGGACACTGAGTTTCAGAGTGGACTTTTGACAGGAAATATTTATGGCTAAACCCCAGAGCAGGGAACATGCAAACCTCAGAAGTGAGGTGACATCTGCCTGCTTCAGACCATGACTTTTAAACTCTTTCCTGCTTGGAATGTTACCACAGAAAAGGTCCATAAAGGTATGTTCCCACCACAGAAGTCACCAGCATCCAAGAGTAAATGAGAAAGTAAGTTTGTGTTTCAGCTTAATATTATTTCAGTGTTGACCGGGGCAGAGCAGGAGGAAGAAAGTAAAAAAAAAATAAACCACACAGAAATTTAGGTCCAGGCAGGAATAAAACTTTTGTCATAAAGTCCAGTGGATGAAAGGGGAAAAATCAGACCTGACTTACAACCCATTTCTCATTTTGAGTAGTCATTCTGGTTAGCCACAGGACAGGATTTTGCCCAGTATAAGTTAGATTTGATGATATAGGCTTTGCTATAGAAGAGCTGAATTTCTGAACATAATGCAGGGAGGGACATGGCAGTGACTCTGGTAGCTGTGCAGGAAGATAGGAGTATGACACCAATTGCTGTAAATACATGTATTGCATAAAATTTGTAATGATCTATTTTCTAGGGTTACTGCTTTAACCAATTTCCTCCTGCCATTTATTGTGGACATTCAGGAAGCTGCAGAAGGCAGGTGGATGCGCATTCATCCCTAAATCCAGCTCCCCCTCACACACTCTCACACCAGACTGACAGCAGACAGTCCTCCACTACCACGAGTCCCCCTAACTCTGCAGTGGGAAAGGCTGGAGCCCAGTCCCATGCCCTTGGGTGACATGACTGTAATCCCACATAACCAGCTCAGCAACCATGGGCCAGACAGGGCTAACACTGATCCTGGAATGTCTTTGCTGCCCTTCCTCACCCTTGGCCAGCCTGGAGGGCAATGCCCTGGAGGAACAGCTACACCAGGTAGCAGCACGTGTGGCACAGCTATGCAGGATTCTGCCACTTCATCCCAGGCAATGAACACCTTTCACACTGCCCGTACGAACAGTCACTGTGCTGGCATGTGTCAAATGTTGAGAGGCTTGCAATAGCAGCTGTGGGCAATGATAACACTGCTTTTCTCTTCCACCCCAGTGTTTTAAAGGATCTAAAACTGCTAGCAGAGCTGGTTGCTGCACTGGCTCCTCCATCCCCCAGAGGAAGGGAGGCTTCTGAATATGCGGAGCTCTGCCTCATGCTGGGGTTTGTCCCTGGATCCATAGCCCTCCAGAGAGTCTCCTCCACATGCTGCCCTCGACCAAGCAATGGCTCGGTGCCAGCAGGAAGCTGAGTTTACTCTGTGCACTCTCCCGTGGAGCCTTTTGCTTTTGTTCAGCACTTCTTTGTTGTTCTGGTAACGCAAGCTAACAGCCTCTTGAACCAGCTTCTGTTTATCAGCAGAAGAGCATCACGATTCAGAACATCAAGTGGTGTACTTGTGCCCTCAGGAGGGAACACTTGAGCATGGGAAGATCAAGAAGATGAACCAGCCTATATCTCTTTGAAAGGCCAAACAAGCACTGAGACGGAGTGAGTGTGTTTATCTAGGGGCTGGGCTTTGCATTCTCAGATCCTGCTGCTGGAGGTGGGAATCTGGTATAGGCACCTCTTTTCTCCCTTAGTGAAAAGATTCAGGACATCATGATAGTTGTCATATACATCTTACTGACTCGCAAGAAAATTATGTGCTCAGTGTATCTCACAGACAATAAGGAATGAAATCTCACCCTGCCTTCATGCCACACTGCAGTTCTGTAGAGTTATCTCAATTTAATGAAAAGGGAGAAATAAGTAGGACCCCAGAGATATCAATGAAATACCTGTCACACATATCAATGACATACCTGTCATGACAGTAACACTGGCAGCATGAGAGTGCACAAACCCTGACCAGTCCTTTGCTCCAACCTTGTTAGCTTGTCCCTGAGTATTTCCCTACAGATCCCATTATTGTGTGCCTGAGAGTCTCACTTCAGGCTTTCAGCTAAATGACAAGTGAAAATCTCAGTTGCTGTGTGCTACATCTATATTCAGTAGCAAGAGACGAAGGGGTAAATCATATCTCATATGGGCTACCTCATGTGGGCTGAACCGCAGTCTGCAAGTGCTGATCCCTTCCATTAACTGTAATCAGAGACTAACCAAAACTAATTCAAGTGCGTAGGGTAAATGTCTAAAATTGCACAGTCCCACACCAGGCATATAAATGCACCCTATGATTTACTCAGCCTGGTGTGTTTGAAACACACCATCACCTGTTCCTGGAAGCTGGAAGGATACATTCAAGGCTATTTGTCAGATTTTTTTTTTCATGGCAAGTTGCAGGTTTATGCATGCAGGGCTCATCTATTTGTATCTCTGCCTTTCAGCAGAGGAGGTGTTGCTAAGACAGCTGTTTGTGTGTGTGAGCGTGGTTATCGCTGTTGTTCTGTTTCTTGCTTGTTTCCTTTTGGTAGGTGTGGATCACTACCTAGGATAAAGAAGAAAGAAAATTCCCTGTCTGACTTGGTTGCAGTGTACCTGATGGATTGGTAGCTTCCACTCCATCCTCTCCCTGCACTGGGGATACTTTCTCAGATTTGGAGCTGGAAATATGAGAGCACCAGTGATTAAATGTACCATCCAGCAGGGTCCTGAAATTGTATTAACAACATACCCAGAGACTTTCTTCAACCAGAAAAGAACAAAGGTGAATTCTTGGTCCCTTGGAAATCAATGACAAGACTTTTATGTATTAAAATTTCACACCTTTCTGAAAGGAAGATGGCAGGGGAGATTTGCTGATGCTCTCACTGCATTAAAAATAAATCACTCATCTGCTTTCAAAAATCACTGACATTAAAACACAAATTCACATTATAATGGAAAAACTGCTAACAAAAGAAACAGGAGATGAACTAATCATGCTGTAAGTTAGTGACAATATATATGGAACAAAGCTCTGGGAAAATAACTTGACAGGTTCTTTAATGCTTTAAATTGGAAAAGAAAATTAACTGAAACTAAAGCTCTACAGATTTTCAAAGATTTCCATGCTGATTTTAAAACAAATTAATTTGATTCAAAAAAGAGCCTTCTGTTTTCAAAATTGCAAAATGACAGGCTTTAAGTTAATTTTTTCATCTTGAACAGCTTCAGCTTCCAACTCATAAAAAGTATAAAAGATATTTCAGTCAAAATAAAAATGATTTTTTATGGCTTTATCTAAAAGAAAATTTTCCTGGAGTTTTGGTCAAATAAATTTGTGGTTATTTTGACTTTGTGTCTAAATGCTGAGTGGGGAAATACTTGGGTTTTTGAAAAATCTCTGCAAAATAGAAAAATGATTAGGAGTCATGTACTGGAACCAAGATTGTTTAGTGACAGTGCATGCATTTAAGCCCATAAAAATGCCTGGAGCATCAGAAAAAGTTTCAAAATAATTGAAGTTTAAGTTATTGAAGTGCCTCCTCATTTGGGCAGATTGTTCTTGTCCTGAAGTGTCTCCCTGGAAGGTGCAGGAGCACGCTGCACACCACCACCGTCCCTTGCCATCAGTCTGCCAGGACTCAGCTTCTGTGAAGTGCTGTACTCCTAAAACCCTTTGGTTTCAACAATTTGAAGACATTCAAGTATCTCCGAATTTAAGTGCAGACAAATGAGAAAATATTTTCTATGTATTAAATGCTGTGTGGAGGGGGAGGAGAAACGATTATTCTTATTTTCCATAGTTCTAAAGACTAAAAGGTTGATTCATTCTTACTTGTGTTGTTGTCTGTGACATGTGAAATTAATACATCAAATGCAATTACAGCACATCATATGATATCTGTACATTTCCTATGCATCTGTATATGTCATGGTATGTGACAACCCTTACTGATGCAGCAGTCTTTAGGAGAAGACCAAATGGCATAACACACACTGTCACTGTGTTGCTCTGGCCAGGCATATGGCTTCAGCTGCATTGTCTGCAACTTTCAAATGAGGGTTTTGAAGCATCTCTACTTCCAGATGCTCTCACTGAGAGCATTACTATTTTTTTAATGACCAAATCTATATTACCAGAGCATGCCCAAGCTCCTGGGTCCTCCTGAATTACCTCCTATGGGATGAGTTAAGATGTGGCACATCACCAGTCCCATCTGTCCCTCCTTGATTTCTATGGTAAAGAAATATAGACATGGGGGCTGAGAGGTATATCTCCATGTAGCCAAGAAAGTGAAGTACTTGGCTACACCAGCCATACCCCACCAGGAGTGGGAGAAACTCTAGGGATGTAGTCAGTAATATCTAGGGATGGTCTGAATCGAATGCTGAGAAGATTTCTGAAGGAGGGAAAAGTTCAAGCTCCAGTCTGGCAGTTTCACATATTTTCCAGTGTTATTAATGTTGTACCATTATTGAGGGTCTCTTGGGACTGAGCATGTTGTATCGTGCACATGTTTATCCTTCAGTTCCCCTTGGAGTTAGTTCTCGTACAAAGCACAGCATGGTGTTTCCTTACTATCAGCTTGGTCAGCTGAGAATATGAGTTTAATAATACATAGAAATGCAAGCTCAACCTAGATTCTTCAGAAGTTTAGACATGTAACAACAAAAAGATACGATGCTTTACACTTAGCTACACTTTGCTTGTTTTCCCTGCAGATCTATTTAGCCTCGCTATGGTGTAGTAATAACAACAAACCTAAGCTCAGACATATCTGATGGTAAAACCAGAGGCATCATGTGCTGTGCAGCCAGTCCCCATAAAGTTTGCTTATGTTGCTGCCAGATCATCTACTTTCTCTCCACAAGCCTCCTACATATGTTTAATCTAGCTTTTTGTACTTTGTCATCAAGCCTAAAGATCTGTAACATAGGTAATGGCACTATCCCACATATTTAAATATTTTGTACTGATGTGGTTTTATGGCAGGAATTACTGCATTTCTATTGCAAGGACATTAGCCATTGACCAGGGTCCAGCTATTATGTAAATTCATAAAAAGAAGAGGAGGAGAAGGCCAAGTCTTGGCATAGGCATAGCAGGCGATTGCCTGGTGTAGCAGGTGGTGAAATGACCACTGGCCCAGACATGCCCAGCTTGAGCCAAACTGGCTGGGAATGAAATGGAAGTTGGTGTGTGGAAGTAGGTAGAATTTCCAAGACTGGCTGTTGCCACTTCCACCTCTTCCTTCTGCTGGAAGCAGGAAGAGCATCAAGTTTGGGTTCTCACCACGCTCACTGTCCCTTTTCTTCTTTCTCCCTTCCTGTGACAGGAGTGGCCTTGCCTGGGTACCACCCGGGTCTGAACTCTGATAATAGGTGCTACTGGAAATTCATCTGGCTCTTACTGTGACCAACAAATATTTCATTAATTACAGAGACATTCCGTATGTACCAAAAGAAAAGTTATTACCTGTAAAGTTTACTTTCAGGAGATAATCTTTGTACAGCTTCCTGCCATCCAGATGCTTCATGGCATCACAGAGTTTGGTGGTGTTTGGACACAGAGTCCGCTGCATTTTATGCAAGGCATGGGCCATTGCATAGACGGCATTCACAACAAACATGATCTTGGATTCTTGCTCGTAGTTTGAACTGTTGATGGTGATGTGCTTGTCACAGGCCTTTTTATGCGGTTTTCGGTTCTGGAGATTACACTGGAATTTTTGCTCCCAGAAGTCCTTGAACCAGGGGTTGCGTCTGTTATTGTAAGGGCTGAGGCTTTGGAAATACTTGTCAAATTCTTTAACCGGATGGGAAGCAAGTTCCAAAGTTATTGCCCCGGAGGCTATGTGCTCATTGCCCTTGACAATACTCTCTTGTGCTCCCCATCCGTCGCTGGCAATCCAGGTGAAAGAAACATTGAAGCGGTTGGCAGCTGCAATGAGCTCCCGAGAGTCATCACCTCGCATGAAGAGCACCACCACCCTGGCGTTGGGTTTCTGGAGCAGTTCTCTGATCACGCCGTCATAGGACTTCCTGATGTTGGACCGTCCCACTTTCTCAGAGGTGGCAATGCAGATGTTGCGGAGACGAGCTTCCTGCTCAAAGGCTTCAATCCCTGTCTCCCCATAGTCTCCTTCTGAAGCAACTGTTGATACATAAGTCCAGTTGAAGTACCGTAAGATTTCAGCCATGGCTTTCGCTTGGTAGAAGTCAGGTGGCACTGTCCGTGCGAAATAGTCATAGCGGGATTTGTCACTCAGCTTGGCACTGGTGGAGGCATAGCTTATCTGGGGGATCTGGAAAAGTCTGAGCAAATTTGCCACCTAGAGAGAAGGTGGAGAAGACAGATTTTTAAAGGGTGATATTTATAAAACTGAGCTGAAACATCTAGGAAAAGGCATTAACAGTGTTTTTTAATAAGACATGTTCTGACAATCACAGATTAAGGGTGTTGATAGAGGATGCTGATAACATACTCTGTTGAAAGCAGTGCCCTGTGCATATGCAAAATAGCTCTTGGGCTGCCCGGGTAATTCCTAGGGTCCTACTGGGACTGTAATGGACCTTTTATTTCTGTCAGACTGAGTCTGTTTAAACCAACAGAGAATTTGACACAAATGGACAATATGCTTCAGTCTCATCTGCGCTCCTTACTGAGGTCTGGAGATTTGCATACCTTTCTTGTTCACAGTGTGATTAATTTTCTCCAAGAGTCATTGCATTTGATAACCAAATGTGCTAATAAGACAAAAATTTCTCTTTTATGCAAACATCACTGATATACATATGAAGGCCTCTCACAGAACTTTCTGACCCCACTTATTCAAGCACTGAGTCTCTCCTTATTTTTACTCCTTTAAATTATTTTTTTCTGATCTGTTCTGACTCCAGTCCTCCTAAGATGGCATATTTGTTGCATGTTAGTACTCCTCCAGTGCTGTACAATGTCATGTTGACCTACAGTATTTCATAAATAACAAAAAAAATTAATAATCTCTCATTGCCCTTCTTGTGTCATTCATGCTGTCCAAATCCTGTCTTTTGTGTTTTTTCTTCATATGTTGCTCTGTCTCTTGCTTAAATACTCCCAAACCTACTCTGTTAGTCTCATAGAAGTGTAGCTCCTGATAATATCTGGAAAGAAATGAAGAGCTGTTAAGGCATTTTTTTTTCCTGTGATTGCTTCATAAATGACTTTGGAGTTCTGCTCTTGACGAGTGGAAGTTGTGCCCAAAAAACTAAATTTAAAGCTGATCTTGAAGTACAGCCTGACAAAAACATCTGAAAAGCAACAGCGTATTTGAGATTCCTAAAGGAAACTTATTAAAAATTGCCCAATCAATTGGTTTTTCACATTTTCCCCAGATGTTTCTCTGACCACAGACTATGCCTGTGAGAATTCAAAAGCAAAGGACTGTTTGAAAAAAATGTTGTGGAACAAGACAAATTTTAAAGGCTCGAATGTCAATAGCAAAACAGACAGTCTGGTAAATATAGCCAAGAGAATTTTATTGCTTTTCAGCAGCCTTTATCTCTTGGGGTTGTGCAGTTTTAGATGTTGTCTTCTCTTTAATGGAGGCACTGGACCAGTATCTCTCTGTGGCTTGTGTCGTGCTGCACACTGGTGTAATCTCCTGTCTGGGCCAGACTTCTGCCTAACCAAAGGTGCACAGTGCCTTTCATAACCGTCTGGGCCACCTGAAACAGGGGATTTAAGGAGACCCTGTCCTGTTGGGGTGCCAGGGAAGGGCAGGTGGGATGCTCTGGCATCTCAGGTCTCTAGGTGCCTGTATCTGAGAAGCTGAAGCATGTCTTCATAAAAAAAACCCCACTCACAGTAGTTTATTTTGGTTTAAACCAAAATAAAGCCTCTTCTACACTGCTTGGAATGAGTATGGTGATGGGGAGCTTTGGCTAACACCCTGCGGATTTGCCTGTGGGTGTAGGCATGTGGCCGGGAAGAGATGTGGCTGAGCAAGTGACTATCACGCAGAAAAGAGCTGATGTGTCCTTAACCACCCTGCTAGGTGGTAACGTGCCTTGAAATGCCTTACACTGGAAATGTGGGATTTAATTTCCATTGTGGTGATTTAAATGAACAGCTTCAAAGCAACGGAGTGAGCTGAGAGTCTTTGTCACCAAGGTGCAATGGGTGCTCTGAGCACTGGTAAGCCTCTGTGGCTTTGTAACTTTTGATTGCATGCCCACATATCCACACGGTTTGGTTCACGTGTCCTCGCTCAAAAAGAGCACTTTGATTTGGTAATAAGAATGTCCTCAATGTAGCTATTCCGGAACATTTCTTGCAGAATTGTGTGGGCTGGATTTGCTATTCTCGTCTCAGTTTATTCCAGCAGGAATTATTTCATTTGAGCTAAACCATAATATGGATATACACACGTATTGTCTGCACTCCCCTCTCCCTTAAACTGGCTGAAAAATAAGTCCATTTTCTAGGTAAAGCAGTGCTATTCAGTGTGTAGTCAAGCCTTCAGCTCACAGAAAGATACTCCTAGCAAATATAGCAGCTTTTCTACTGGTTTTTTATTTCTTTTAGTCTAAGCATCAAAAGTATCCATGTGCAGGGAAACAGAACTGAATCCCCATTTTGCAAGGGTGCCCTGAGCCTTGGTGGTCACTGTACTTCTAGAGTCCCTGTGATTCTGCCTCCTGTGCTGTGGGGAGAAGAAAGCTTTCCTCTGCCAATGCTGTTTGATGTAATTCTCTTCACTGAAAGCTCTCCAGATGGTAGGTTTTCCACAGACCAAAATTTAAAAGTGTAAGAAAATCTGATTATAATCTGAGGATAGTGACCCAGTCATCCATGAGAGCCGTGACTGATCATGGAGACGAGTGAAGTTGTATCTGTTACAAATTCAGATCATGACACTCTTCTGGAAATTCTGAAGTTGGGGATTTTCTGGAATATTGTAACATCTTGATTTTAAGGACTAATTTTTCAAAAAAGCTCAGGTCTCAGGCACTTAGCTGATGCAGCCAGTTTCAGAAAGGTCCCTTTTCCCAGACATTTCCATGCTGATCTGAACATCTGATTCTGGAAATCAGATCCCAATTCAACAAGCAACAAGACAAGGGCACAGATAACAAGTTCTAGATAGGAGCTGATATCGAAGGTTATGTCTACTCTGCAGTGTCTCAGTGTAGTAGAGGACAGTGCAATGTGAACCAGAGTTATGTGCACCAAGATTGAACCACCTGAGCCATACCTATACTGTAGCTCCACACTGCCTTGGGATGTGTACTACAACTTCAAAATTACAGCATAGATCCAGCTTTTGCTCAGTGAAACTATCTATTTTGGCAAAGCTCCAGGCAGCAATTTAATCAAGCCATGGTGCAGGCAATTAGAGCTTGAAATCCATATGTTGGCACTTAAGGAGCAGCAGTAGCCTAGGTTTTTTTTGCTGTCAAAGCCAGTGGGTTTTGCAGATGCTTAGCACCTTTTAAAATAAGGCTGGATGTTCTGTATCTGCACCTCAAAGCAACCACTTTGCACGGCTTGCTGTGGACAAAACATGTCCATATATTGAGCTTCCAGCGTGACGGGAAACCTTTATCTGCCCTTGTGCTTATGGGTTTATTAGTGTAGCCACTGTCCTGTGCTGAAGTGTCCACTTCCCAACTAACCTGGCTCTCACCAGGACAGCAAGTGACTCATAAGGAGCCACCCAACATGAGAACGAGAGCAAGTCCCTCCATGAGGACAGATTGCACCACCAAACTGTGCAAATGGAGTGTCCAGAACATTCCCGGAGGAGACTGATGTCTCTCTCATGGCCTTGGAGCCACATCTGTCACTTCTACTTCTCTGTGCATCAGGGACAGTACAGATACTTATGGGAAATTGCCTATCTAATTTACAATGCTGAAAATGGCTTCATAATAATGACCTGCAAGGAGCCATTAATTAACTATCAAACACAGGAACCCAGTTTCTGAGTACATTTCTGGCCATTCAAGAGTCCTCCTGGTAAACAGGGTTGGGTGGGTAACACCTGTATGTCTCAGAAACCTTGGTCTGTCTTTTGATTGTTGAATCTCATCAAGAGCTTTGCCTGTCTTCCATAGGACTTTTTCTTTGCTGGCAGTTGGATTTCACAGAATCACATTCGGATAGTTTTCATTAAAATTTTCCCTCTTAACAGCCCAGATTATTTCAGTGCTTATGGGACTGGGGAGCACAAGAAACACTTTGGAAAAAAGAATAATCTCAGAAGTGTTAGAGTAGACAGGGTTTCTTCAAGACAATACACAAGTGTGTATCACACATTTGTTGGACAGAGGAGGGCACTTGTTGGATGACAGTGCTCTCTGCACTTCTAAAATTTTACCATGGAAGAATCTCATGGCACTTAACACGGCTTAATGAATCTAATTGCATAAAGCTCCTTTGGGACAGACGAGAGCTCCTGTGGCTGTTTTGAACAGACAGCAAACTATGCTGCTGTGCAGAACAGGGTTGAGGTAGTGGAGGTTTGTCTCTATTGAGAAACTGGAGAAAACCCTGTCCCTCTGAATGGCAACCTGTCCTAAAGGACATTCAGTCACTGCCTTTAGTCTCCTGAGAAAGTCTTTCTGTTCCTAAATTACTTGCCCAGATTCCCACAGCAAGACCATGGCAAAGCCGTGTCCCAAGGATTTCCTAATGTCTAGTTCATTGCTATAGCAAAGGAGCTGAGCTCTTGCTTTGAAGAAACATGAGCTGCTGCCAGTGTGTGTTGTATCGACTTCCTAAGTGATGGTAATCTACAGTGTGGGCTTTTTGTTGTTATTTGGGCAGCTGCATTCGGTCAAAGTGCAGCTAAAGCATTTGCTCCAATTATTTTTCTTTTTACTGCTTATTTGACTTTTTATTTTTTCTTAAACTTTAAAATATTTTGACCAAATTTTGGCAGGAAATGTCATTTTAGAAAGGCAGGAAAGAAACATTGGTTCTGAATGGTCTGGACGGTGGGTGTGTGTATAAATGGTGGGCATAAATCTAACTTAAAGAATAAATCAGGTACCTCTCTAGTCAGCTGCCTGCACTGGCCTGTACAACCTCCATGTGGTCCCAGCTCCCAGCTTGTACATTTGTGTCAAGTTAGAAACTCCTTTCTTTCAATTTACAATCATTTTCTTCTGTCCTCTTGTCATGTATCTCACCAAAGACCCTGGCTCTGTCTACTTCAGAACCAACCCATACACAGTGAAAAGCTAATATTGGGTTGGCACCAAACCTTCTCTTCTCCAGGCTGAACACATCCAGTTCCCTCAATCTTTTCTTGCCGGGTATGTTCTCCAAACTCTCCTCTCCCAAGTCATCCCTGTATTTTCTTTTTTTTTAATTGAGAGACTCGAAGTTGGACATAGTACTACAGATGTGGTCTAAAGAGAATGGAATAAACAGAAATAATAGCCTGGAATGTCCTCTCTCCATAGCCCATTTTAAAACCATAGGTGCTGTGTCTGGGATATTATAATAAAACCTATGGAAGACAGTCTCTACATGGGTGCCATGTCTCCACCTGTGACAGAAAATACCCATTTGGATTAAGCTGGACTTCAGACTCTAACCCTAGGAATGCATCAGCAGTGCTGACGTCCCAGTCCTTTTAATCGCTAAAGGTCAGTTGCAAGGAACTAAGCCAGAAGCAGTGAAATTATTTAGGAGTCCCAGCCTGGCTTGTACTTCTGTGCAATCTTCTGTCACATTGCAGGACTGGAGCAGTGGTTTCCATCAGCTTTCACTCTTTTTGGTATTAAGAGGGCTGTTTACTTGTTTGTGGGTGTTGTTCCCTGACAGAGTTCCTTCTAAAAGGTAAATAACTCAGGAAAAAGCATTTCATTTCCAAACAAATAATAATGCCTGAGGCTTTGTTGTTACCAGGGGGAGGGGAGAAGACAATGTTGTTTTCAGCCTTGTTCTTCTGAAAATTTTGGCAATGAAGCTGGAAAAATATAGCTAAGTATTTGCAGCAGACTCAATACCTGTCACATCCAGAGGAGCAGTGTTTGAACAGTAAAATAATTGCATCTGTGAAATGAACATCAGAAATAGGGAATATTGTCAGAATAACATCTAGGATTTCTGTGGAGGACCCAGGAATTTCTTTTTATATGCGTGTGCTGTATAATAAAAAATAAACCAAGAAGGACGTGCAGAGAAATGTTGTACTTAGAATAATTGGAAATATTTTTTTATTTTTTCCTGCAGGGTGTAGTCCAGTGAGCTGTCACATATGCACTCTGCCTCCATCCAGCAATAACTGCTGAAACAAAGTGAGCTGAGCTCTAAGTCAGCACACTGGGAAGGGATCTGTGCAGGAGACCTTGTGAGTCTGAGAGTGCAACTCTTCTCTGAGAAGAGAAATCTGACTGTGAGTGACTCACGTCACATTTACACGTGATGACAGGCTGTGAGGAAAAGGACTAAAACATGTTCATGGTTCATGTTTCTAAATTCATGAAACGGCTTCTGGAGTTAAAAGAGCCATCACTGGTAAATAGGGTTATTTAAGACCCATTAGCTGATTTATAAGTCCTAGTTAGAAGGGACAGAATGAGTGTGGGTGATGCTAAGATGTCCCTACCTGGTTCCTATTCTTGTCCACTTTCTCTTGAAGTCACATCCTTTCCCACTTGTAACATGGTAGAACTCCTTCCTTCTTCCCTGTAATCTCACAGGTTACTCACACATTCCTGTAAAATTGTATCATCTCCCTTTGGCAAAAGAAGAAAATGCTCACACGGGGAAAGAAAAAAAAAACAACAAAACAACCCATCCTGAACAACAAAAACAAAACCTGCAAAGAAATCAGTTACCTTGGGATTTTTCAAAGAAGCTAGCCAGAGGGATGTACACGTTTCTTTGAAATCTCTAGGAAAGACATGTCCAGTGCTCTTTGGGCACTTTGAAAATCTCAACCTACTGTCTGTGCAGTTTCCAAATGTGGAACAGGAGCAATCAGAGGAACAAACAAGAATCTGTCTGACAGGTAGCAGAAGGAAAGAACAGAGATGAAAAAGGGAAAGATTTTAACGGAGGCACCAGGAAGTCATGTGTAGCTTAAATGCTAGTGGTAGGTGGCCCATATCATGATCTTTTAATAAGGATCTGGTTTAGTTTTACAAGCACAAAATCAACAGAGGCTGTTGTTGCACAGCTGGATGCAAAGCTCCTCTCCAAACACAGCACAAAAGGCATATGTGGTCTGTTGTCCCTCGTGAACCCCTCACATGTGTCTCCTGCCCTGTCCCTGTTGGGTCCATGCACAAGGGGACAGAGCCCCATATGTTGTGTCTTTGTTTTTGTTTTTTTTTTTGCATGTGGTCCTTCTAAGGTTTGTGCATTACATTCAGTGTTTATGGAAGTCATAAGCTATTGTTAAGACTTGTTGGTTGGAAGTTGGTTTATCCTTGGAGGAAGGAAATGGAGGTGGTTATTCCTCAGGCTCCATGAGCCCTTGGAAGACATGTGTGACTAAGGAGAAATGACAGCCAGGAAAAGATTGCAGGTAAATGAGTACATATTCTGAATGCTGATAGTCACTCGCTTAGGAGAGATACCTTAGCTTTTGTGATAGTAGTAATGTACTGTTAAACCTTCTTCAGTGTTTTTGCCACAGTTTACTTGGGACACAGCAAGGAATTCAAACAAAGACATCTGAGTACTGGTTTCCATTCTCTCATTTCATAGAATCATAGAATCACAGAATCGTTAAGGTTGGAAAAGACCTCAAGGGTCATCAAGTCCTACCGTCAAACCAACACCACCTAACCCACTAACCCATGTCCCTAAGCACCACATCTACATGTTTCTTGAACATCTCCAGAGATGGTGACTCCACCACTTCCCTGGGCAGCCTGTTCCAATGCCTGATCACTCTTTCAGTGAAGAAGTTTTTTCTAATATCCAGCCTAAACCTCCCCTGGCACAACTTGAGGCTGTTTCCTCTTGTCCTATCACTTATTGGGAAGAACTTTCTTGGCGGTGATCCGGAGATCTTGCGGGTTGGTAGCATAAAGGACACTTCACACAGTGCTAAAGCCCTGCATCAACATGAATACAGTGGATATGGAAACACAAAGCCCAGCCCACCTAAGGGAATGTCTTAATGTTTCTAAGGGAGTTGACTGGAGGGAATGGACCCCAGTCTTAATTTTCAGAAGATGGGTCCAGTTTTCAGAAACAGAGAAGAACAAATCCAGCACTGGAATAATTGTATTCCTGTTTACATGTACCTATTCCTGACAGAACTGACCTGACTACTTTAAACACAGCATTTTGATTAGCTGTGCAGGTGCTCCTCTGTGCAAATAAACGATGCGTTTTTCTCATCCTTTTTACAATGTCATTGAACATCTCCAAGGAAAGTATATTTGAAATTTCTGTTGTAAACTAGGAGAGGGTGGATAATCTGGCTCAAAAAAAAAAAAAATTGAAAAGCAATGAATCCACAATAAAGTCCTCCAAACTTTGGAGAATTCACTTGCTGATCCTAGATTCATCTCAGGTCAGAAATTTATTTCATGAAAACAGTTTTTTTTACATGAGGTCTTCCATTGACTGAGAATCCTGGCTTGGGTTTTGAGAGATCAGATGCTGTGCAGATTGAGCTCGCTGCTAATTTAAACACAACATCTAAAAACTAATTATCCAGATCATCATTAACGATAATAGCCCAGTCTGACCAGAAAATAATTAAGCATTCTGCATTCTTTTGTTGTTTTTGTTCTCTGCAAAAAGTGCCTATCGCACATACTGACTCAGTGGGGAAGGTGTTCGTTGTTGATTTACCAGCAAATTCTTTTTTCCTTGGTGGAAGGATAATGAAAAAGCAGAAATCTGACAGCAGGAGCATCGTGAAATGATTTGGCAGACAGCTGTCCAGACAAAAATCTGGAAAGGGAGGGTGAAAGGAGAAGAATAAAAGGTACTGAAATACAATGGCAAATTCACAGGAGAAAAAAAAAAACAACAGGTAGAAATAATTTATTGTCTGAAGAGCGCAGCACGGTTTATTTTAAGGTTAAGAAACTATGCTGTGGACTTTATGATGTTTAGAGCTCTCAGGGAAAAGAGAAACGCTTGACAGGGCTTCATCTGGAAGCACCCAGTGCCTGAATGCTGTTGGAAAGCACAAGGAGCGGGGATGCTCAGCCTTGCACACACGCCTGCTGAAGTGGTTTGACCTTCAGCGGTGGTGCAATTCCAATCACTACTGGAGGTACTCTGTACAGGTGACTGTCTCTGACATTTGGTAGACTCTTCTGATGTGCCATGAAAATATATAGAAATATACAGCTTTAATGCTTTGAAGTCCTTACATCTTCAGGCTCCAGGCTGCGATGTCTATTATTCTTGACAGGTATATTTTTTTGAAACAGAAGTCATGACTGACTATCTTAACAAGATGAGCAGAAGGAGTGAATGGCTTAATTACCTCTTTTCTAGATAATGTGAAATCTAGAGGAAAGCTAGAAAAGAGAGATTGAAGGAAGGCCAACCCAGTGTATGTCAAGGGAAAGTAATCAACTGAATGCTTCTTTTCTGGCTGGAAAATGCTTGATGACACATTGAATGATTTGTGAACCCATATCTTTATTTTTCTGAAAAACTGTGTAAAAAAGATTTTATGTTTGAACAACTATTGGCAACTATAAGGAAGCTGTATAGAGTAATATTAGATATAACTATTGTTTCATCATCTCTTGTAAGTTTTGAAAATCGGGTGACATACAGATATGCATACGGCTATGTTGCTATTTTTCACACGTACTGAATGAGAAAGTCTCTTATCAGGACTTCTGATTTCCATCTGACAGCTTCTCCAAACCCAAGCTTTTGCAATATGAAGCATCTGTAGATACCACGTATATTCAATGCATACTGCATCCAGTCTGCTGCCTCAAATATGTATTTAATCTTACGTCAGTGATCACCAGAGATGAGTTTCAAAGGGACAGATTGACAGATGTTGTGCAAGAGTCCCCAGGCCATTTTAGGAGCTTGGCATGCCTGCCTCAGGCTTTATGGGAGGGAAGAAAATATATTTACCATTTCCTCAGCTGAAACTACTTTTATGGATGTACCTTTTAGGCTACTTCATGTCCTCTGGACACACTTACTTTAGGGTGGAATGAGAAACAGACTGACCACAAACAACTGGACCACAGGTACAGCAAAACCACTGCCACCTCTGCACCAGTGGCACAGGACAAGCATATGATGTTTCAAAATATTTTACCACCCTTGAGATACTTGCAGCTCTGCAAATTGCTGAGACAGAGATGGTATCTGTACAGATTTTCCTGATTTGTTCTAGTCACTTCCTGAACTCATTTAGCTTTTAGCACCCACAACAACCTGCCATTTGCTGGTTTCACTTGATGTACCTTTTGTCTGATTGGAAGAGACAACAAATAACAATTTCCTTAACAGTTTGTGTTGGCCAAGGTTTTGTAGCTATCATTTCTCCTCTTCGTACGTCTTTTTTTCCAGTCCTGGAACCCACTTGTTCTTTGTGCTCCAAGTGATCAGCCCCTTCCTGATGAAGGACACATCCCCGCCATGCCAGCTAGTTCACACTGAGACAAACCCACTCCTCGTATGAGGTGAGTGAGGTTCTGTTCCACAGAAACTGTTCTCCTGTGTTATAGGTAACCAATTGCGCATGTATTCCTTACTATGAGTACACAGAAAAGCCACACACTGGAATATGAAGAGGAATAAAAGGTAATTTATTGAAGTGCTTTTTCTGTGCTTATGCATGGTAGAAAATGGCCTTGCTCCCAAGCTGATGGGCTTTAATGTCTTGACAAGAGCAGGAGACCATTTCCCAATGTACGTGTGACTGAAATGAGCATTGGAAACTTGTCCTGTTCATGAAACAGGTAAATGAAGCTCCCTGAGCTTTCTGTCACTGCAGGAAGGGTCTGTAGTAGAGAACATTTTTCTCATTTGATACTGATGCAGTAGTTAGGGTCTGCACTCAGTTTGGAAAAAATCGCATTGCCCATAGTAGTCCAGTGGCCTGTTTCAGGCACTGTCACAGGGTGCCTTTGGAACCCTGCAGCTGACCATTAGGAAATAGCAGATGCGGGGTGTTAGCCTACCTGAATCTGCGCTTAAAAGACACCACTCACTTTGGTTATGACTGATGTGGACTGGTTTATTTAATTTAACCCAAAAGAATGAGATGTATGTAGATTTGGCAGCTTCAGTGAAGCTAGGGGATAGTGCCCTAGCTCATGGATAGTGCTTGCTGGCAGTGAGGGAGAACTGCGCTGCCATAGGAATATCTACTTTGGAGAGCAATGCAGAATTTCTGGTAAAAAAGCAGGCATATGTGTTCTTCATGTTAATTTAATGGAAAAAAAGAATGCCAAGGACTTAAAATTTTACCATGAATTGATAAAAAATGGGAAGCCAAGAAAGAAAAGAATCAAAATTATGTTTAGCCCCTTGTAACTGACACTAAGCATGCAATAAAACCATGGCTGGAAGGATACCTGTAACTTTACACCTTTTCAAGCCATTAAAAACTCACCAACACTCTACCAAGACCCTATCTGGGACCAATATTATAAACCCAAAAGCTGCAGTTACAGTGTACCAGGAGGGAGCGAGATATACTGAGGGCATCTATCTTCTGTGCTGGAGTTCTGACAGTGCTTACACTGCACTCTGCCTGGCAGCATTTCCTGGCAAAACTATCTTAGTATGAACTATATATGGAAACAAAGAAAGACAGCAAATTTTGAATACATTCTGAAATTGTACTGCCTGCATTGGATATTTGAGACCTCACTCACTGAAGTCAGCAGAATTATTTTAATTAGTTTCTGTGTGCTTAATTAGGCACTAAAAACTTGTAAATGTTTGGTCTGCTGTAATTTAAGTTTCTGGCTGGTATACAATTTTAACTTTTTTTTTTTAGCCTGGAAGTAAGATAGAGGTTTCTTCTTTCATTTTACATCTCTGCTTAAATGAAAAATGTTATGTACCTGCAGCATGGCAGGCATATATCCATTCACAAATATAGGCAGTATAATTTATTATTGATGTGAAAGCAGATATCTGAATTTAGAGTTTTAGAAGTCTCATGAAATCCAAAGTTCAAAACAAATATTAAGACTTCTGGAAACTTCAGGTGCCTTCAGGATGCACAATAACTAGAGAAAGCAGACAGCTGCCAGAGGTTTAAACTACAGCAATTGTTTTAAAGAGTGAATCAAATTAATATATATTCAGTAAAAATTATATGCTAGATTGACCCCTAGGATAAAGTGATTGAGCTAAGACTTGCCTTA
>VZTO01019319.1:1521-91882 GCA_013400615.1 Syrrhaptes paradoxus | reverse complement strand
TTTTTTTTTTTAGCCTGGAAGTAAGATAGAGGTTTCTTCTTTCATTTTACATCTCTGCTTAAATGAAAAATGTTATGTACCTGCAGCATGGCAGGCATATATCCATTCACAAATATAGGCAGTATAATTTATTATTGATGTGAAAGCAGATATCTGAATTTAGAGTTTTAGAAGTCTCATGAAATCCAAAGTTCAAAACAAATATTAAGACTTCTGGAAACTTCAGGTGCCTTCAGGATGCACAATAACTAGAGAAAGCAGACAGCTGCCAGAGGTTTAAACTACAGCAAATGTTTTAAAGAGTGAATCAAATTAATATATATTTAGTAAAAATTATATGCTAGATTGACCCCTAGGGTAAAGTGATCGAGCTAAGACTTGCCTTACTGACAAACTTATGTAAGTGGTGGTTCTCTCACAGGAATTGTAGAGGAATGATTCTCACCTGATGAGGCTCCTCTGACTTACCTGTATGGAGACACTGCTGTAGGAACCACCTATGACTCCTGCAATGAGTAGTGGTAAATTCTCTTGAATGGCATATGAACCGTCAGGGCACATGTATTCTGTTTCATCCACTTTAGTCAAAGATGCCCTGACAAATTCCAAAGACTGTTCTAAGGCATATGTATCCCTGGAACATGTGTCCAAGATATGAACTCCGAGTTTAATTCCTGGCAGCAAGTAGTTGTCTCTGTTGATTTCATCAATGGCAAACAACATGGCCTCCAAGCGCTGGATGCCGCGGTCTTCATTGATTCTCCCACATTCTTCTATCCCAGTGCCTTTTTCATTGATTGGGAATAAGCCACCTAAGACCAGGTCTCCTTCTATCTTAATTTCCTTCCTCACAAAGCTGTGGTCACTTAAGGAAAGGAAAACTCCTTTGGAAAATAAGGCTAGCGCAAGGACTTGGAGTCTGGTGAACATCTTCACTGGTCCTGTTTTAGCGGCTCTAAGAAACATTGGTAGGAGCAAAAGTGCTCTTCAGTCCTTCTGATCCATTGCCAAATTTGAAGTGCTGTCCCACAAGCCAGTGAAGAGCAAACAAACAAGTCTTTCCACTGGACCTCTAAAGAAGAGATGGAAGGAATTAGAAAAGGCAAAAGGAAATGTGAGATGTTACAAAACCTTTAATGATAAAACATTCAGGACCAGTGTTAAAGGATTGCTGGATAGTATAGAAAGCAAGAAATAAATTTGTCTTGTGTTCTTGTAGAGCACCTTATTTCATTTTCTTCATAACTGATCACAGGCTAAGCATCATCTACAATGACAGCTATGCACAAAGACCACAGACATATGGGGCGATGTATCTGATGTTGACCACTGCTCAACAATGTTTTACATTTTTCAGGGAAAGAGACTACTGACATTTTTCTCACTCCATCCTTTCTTATTCAATCCTCTCTTCCAGATTTGGAAAAGCTACTTCTGTCTGCTTCCAGTCTCCCCTTAATATTTTTTTGTTGTTGTTGATTGCACTCTGCTTACTATTCCTTCAGCTATAGCACTATTAATTTTTGCTGAACTCAGCATTTGGCCTCCAGATCCAAAGTCTCTTGCTGAAGTCCACCCACCCTGCTTTCCTGTACTGGCCTGCTCCTCTGGTGCAGGCAATGAGAGGATGGGAGAGACCCCTTGGGGGCTCTATTTTTGAGCTGTGGCAAATGTTTGAAACACAGGAGAAGTTGTGTTTTACCAGGTGGGAACTGAAGGCTGTGTCTGTAACAGAAAAGCAATCAAGTCCATGTCATCTCATTTAACTAAACATGCTCCCTGGGATGGTTTTGACTCAGGTCAAACAGTGTTCTTCTAAACAGTGCCTGGGCATGGTTCACAGACAAGCAGAGACCACAGACCATCCCCAATAACCAGTTTTGATGTTATCACAGTGTTTTCGGCCGTTTCGTGCTGGTTGGTGTCACCAACAGAGAATGGTCCATGGTCCACGCGGTTACTAGCACTGCAATTCTGCAAGGCACTTTAATAAGTGACCCACCAGGGCTAGCTATTGTGTGGAAAGCCTGGAAATTGAACCTGGCTCTCCATTGAATGCCTTAAACTCAAAACCACCCCCCCTTAAGGCAAAAAAGATTCTCTTGGAAGCAAATTAAGTTAAAAAAGAAATAAAAGACGGATGAAAGAGAAAAAAAAAGAGACATGACAAGGAGGAGTCTAGTACTTGCTGCTTGCTTAGGGCATGAGAATGCTTACAACTGGACTTGCTGTCTTTAATGTTAATCACAGTCCAGTGCTTAGATCAAAGGGAGAACAGAGCAGTGGTGTATGTACTTAGGGTATAATTTTACTCTCACTAAGGTCAAGATAGTTTGCCAACAACCTTAAAAGGAGAAAAATCAAGCCTTAGAGTGAAGATCATGTTGTAACAATTTTGTAACTAAATACACATACACAAAATCTATTTATGCAACATAAATGCATGATTTGTCCATAGACTCCTTGTCAAAATCTCTTCAAATATGACAGTAGCTTCCTTAATCTCCAAATCCTCTGATAAATCAAGTGCGCTAATATTTGAGAATTTATTTCTGTGATTACTTTTTCCTTAACAGAGTATATATTATCATTAGAGTTGCAGGGTTATTTATAATTTAGAAACACTTAACACAAAGAAATTGGAATAAGCAACAATTAAGATTTAACCTCGAATGATGGATGAGCATGACTATTTCAAGGCAGTTGTTTAACCTGGTACAATTTCAGTGTTGCTGTACCAAATTGTGTGAAAGGATAACTTTTTACTCATATTTAATTCAACATATTCTCTCATAAATCAGTAATATGTCAGATGCACTGCTAAAAGTCTTTCTCTACTGTCCTGATAATATGTGTGTAGCCTGAGCTGCAGGCTGTCTAAGAAGAATTTTCCGTTCAGAAAAAAAGCGATACATCAATGGAAAACAAGCTTCATCATCTCACAGTGATCTATAAGTAAGTCAGTTTGCTGATAACATATGGTTTATTAAGTAGGTCCAGAAAATGTATTTTCTGGTGATATTAGGAGGAGTAATGTAGTAATTGTATTCAGCAGTATATTTCTGTGTCAGATTTAGTACTACATTTTACCAAATATTATTCAAGCATATATAGGGCATATAAAATGGTGATATTACCTCATTGCAAATAATTATTGGCAAAAAGGTGACATTTGTCACATAAGTGGTTGTGTGGTTAATAATTCAGTTGGACTGGCTTCTATTGTTCTCGTCACTAATCCACCTTTTGGATTAAAGCAGGATTTGGGATTTTTTTAATGCAATATCCATCCTATTTGTTTCTGTAACTTGTGTCACTACTGTATCTCAGCAAATATTCATACATTTATCCTTACAACACTGGTAAAATATGTTTTTTCCCTGTCTTACACTTGGGGAAAAAGGCACGGAAAGATGACATGAGATTCTCAGAAGAGT
The DNA here is from genome assembly GCA_013400615.1 of Syrrhaptes paradoxus. NCBI lineage: Eukaryota > Metazoa > Chordata > Aves > Pterocliformes > Pteroclidae > Syrrhaptes > Syrrhaptes paradoxus. The sequence continues at coordinate 88,445 of VZTO01019319.1, read as the reverse complement.
CTAAATTCATATTTTGATTTGCTTGGCACTCACAATCACTACTAAACTTTGAAAAGGTCTCTGCTTCCCTTTAGGAGTTGAAGAATGTGTTTTAAACCAAGCCCTTCAGCCTTGGTTCCCACTGAGACACTGACTCTGAAAAACTTCCTTCCAGTCCTGATGCTGAATGATTTACCTAAGGTCAAGAGCACAGCCAAGAATCAAACTTTGATCTTTCCCAGTGCTCCTCTGATACCTTAATGAAAAAACCTCCCTTTTTCCCATTGCTCCTTCTAGCTTTTATAGGAGTCTTTTATAAGGCCATATTAAAACCAGCCTGTTTTCAACAGCCCTTCAACTCTACCAAGAACAACTAAATTTGCCAAAGAAAAGGCTTGTAATGGGGTCCTCTACGAGGGTTCCTAAAACCTACCTGGGACATGCCCAGAGCTACAATGGATTTACCCTGAACAGTAAGGAGGCTGTCCTCATCCCCATCTCTTTCTGAGCATCACCCTCCACCTTGCATCACATCTGTGTCTCAGGGATATATGTGTCTCTGGTACGTCAGCAATCAAAGCTAGAAAGGTATTGAAAATTATTTCGATATTGCACATAAAAAGTGTACACGTAAATGAATGATGCTATAGAGAGAACTGATTTTCCCTGTAAAGAGTGCAAAGGATTTCTATACTTTATCACTTAAGCTTGTTACAGTGGCCCTACACAGAGAAACTAAAATCAGTCATGGCCCAACAAAGGATCAGTCCCAGCAGATGTCAAGGAACAATCGGAGGTAAGGATTGGGAGTGGGCATGACCATTCCTCTGCTTCTTCCCTGCCACTTTGCATTGAGAGCACTGGTCTGAAGGTGTCCAGGGATACGAAGTGACAAGATGGTGAGAACCCCACCTGGGTTGGTGAAGACTCATGATCTTGCTCTGCCTGGGGACACACTGCTCGGTAAGGGGTGCCCATGAGTGGGCGGACCCCACCCACATTCACCGCCCTAGCATCCCCACTTGGCAATTCCAGTGAAATTCTGAGCTTTTCACAGAGGCTTTGAAACCACAGGGAGACACCATGCATGCAGAGTTCTGCTTTCCAGGAAAACGTGTTCCTCCTATCTTATGTGTTCAAATCCTTTGTGTATAAATGGGAGACAACTACCAAGAACACAGCTTTGGGTAGCAAATATGCTTCTTTCCACCTGCAGGCTTGGTAGCATGTCTACTGCTGCCTGCGCAAGCAGCATCGCAGTGTCCAGCCAAGGAACAAGGGTGCCAGGCATGGGGTGTGAGGGGAGGCATCAATGTGAAAGCTGGTTTGTCAGGGGAGGTTTCCCCTTCAGGTTGTGAGGAAAGGGCGCTTCCGGGAGCAAAAGCAATGGGACTCCTGAAGGAAGCTGCAAGGCAGGTTTGGGTGGCTTGGGAACAGCATCGCTATGGTGACACTGAACAGACAGCTTGGTGTGAAGAAGGGAGGTTATTTTAAAGCAGCTCGCAAAGATGGGCTAGCAACTCGGTTACTCTCCTGTTCTCCCTGGCGTGCACCCCCCACGAGCTTTCTCTGCAGGTTGCATAACTCACGACTATATATACAAACATTTTATACCTATTCCAGGATAATACAGCCCCTATTCTTCCCCTAACTGTGGTGAAAGTAGCACTCCACAGTCAAGATTTGCCATTTCCTACCAAAGTGATTTCACTACACTAACCACACCAATTTGGCTTTGCAGTACCCTCTTTTACTAAAAGCAATTTTTTTGGTCATTTCAGGAAGAAGTGTCTATTGATTAAGTTGCAATTCTTTCATTTTTCATTTGTATTTAATGTTTTGACTCCAGCCACAGGCAGGGTTATATTCTTGTCTAGGTGTTCTGTTAATATTCAAAAAATGTTCACTCCAGCCCTATAGACTGGTGGAAATAGATGTGGAGCCTAGTCATAGAAGCAGTGCAAACATCAAAATGAAAAATGAACTGAAACAGGCAGAAAGAGAAATGTTTCCGTGTCTGGATCAGAAGGCTTTTGCCAGCACTTCCCTATGTGAACTCTAGCCAGCATCACTTAGCTTCACCTGGCACTCTGGAGCCCCTTCTCTATCCACCAGCAAAGGTCCACAGAAGAGAGCTGCATCTGCCCTTGGGGGATGCCCTCAGCACTTCTCTCAGTAAAACCAACGCAGTGGCTTGTGTTAAATGGCAACTGTGCTGCTCTTGTTGAAAACAACCTTGCCTCTTTGTCTGAATAATCAGTTTTGGTGGAGTATTTCTGTGCCTGTAAAAAAGTTGGTTGCACAAATGCAGTTTTTCTTGGTGCTAAGGATGTGCAAATTCTTGTTTCTGTGAAAGCAACTAGAATGAGAATGTCTGGGTTTTCCATGTTCAGTATCCCACCAATATCTTCTCCAAAACTAAATCTGTCTTTCGCGGCTTTCTTCCAGGGCTATATTCACATAACAGCTCTGGTCTTCTGCAAACTTTCTGTTTTCAGCTCACAGAGTAACTCCACCTGTGCTGTTGTTTCAGGGATGAATTCATACTAGGCTAAGTGTCTTCAGTCTATTTTTCTAGATGTCAAACTCCAAGAAGTTCAGTTGGACCTTTCATTTAAATAGATAACTTGTAAGTTGAGTATGGTTGTTCATACATCAATGACAATTTTGCTGATACCTTCCACCACATTGTCACCAATGGTTGGCATTGGCAGTCTATCCAATAGCTGTAGACTTTCCAATTTTCCCCTTGTAAAGATGGAATGGGAAACTTTATTGAGAGCCGAGGCACCTCAGGTCTCCCAGCGGTTTTTCAATGTCACTAACCAACAAATAGCATGATCTACATGACTGGGCTAAAACTCTGGAGGGTTTTCCCCTCTTTCCTACCATGTGTTATTTCCTGAATTCCCCCACATTTGTCCCACTTTGCAGTATTTTGCAGGTCTCATCTGTTTACCCAGCTTCTTGAGAAAGGATGCAAAAAGAGCTGACGTGGGTGCTGGAGAAGATTATGTGTAGCTTTATTGTGGGTGGCTCCTTCTTGGCAGCCACTGCACTATTCAGGATTATAATGTTATATTGTAGAGCCTGGAGAGCCATATGTCAACTTGGTGTCACCTACTGCACTTAGTAAACTTTCTTTGGAGGAGGCCTCTGCTCAGTGAAAGGTCAGAAGGGAGGTTTCCCACACCTGTGCTCTTGTGGTATATTACAGCATTGAAGTTAATACTTCCATCAATATATCTGTCTCCAAGAACACCCATTTGGAGAGATACCTTTCCCAGCCCTCGCTGTGGCCTACAAATCTTATCGTAGGGAAGCACATTTCTAAAACAATTCCAATTTCCAATTTCAGAATTCTGATGCATCTTGCAAGACTGACAGAACAAGTCGAATGCCATGTTTTCATTCTCTCAGAGATCGTGGATAACTTGCACAGCAGTACGACTCATCCAACACATTTGGCACTTTTATATGTGCTCTGCCAGAACTTGACCTTAGTGCCTGATGAGAGCTGCACTGGAAGGTAAGGTGTCTCAGTTCATCAGAAAAAAGTGATGGACAAGCTTGAGTCTCCTTACCAATTACAGTAAGAGGTGTCATCACCTCTGGAAGAAAAATGTTTGAAAAGGAACCCAAGTCTTAAGGTAACAGATATGTGCCAGGTACACAAATTGCTCACATCCTGATTCTGGTTGGCTGAAATCTGACAGCTTAAATCAGGAAGAGAAAAAAAAAAGGAGGAGAAATTTGCAGAAAATATGGTGAGGAGGTAGAGGAAACAAGTGAATTTCTTCCATGGAAATGAAGAAATTTCCTTCACAAAATGTTAATCAGATGCTGACACATAAATTTGCTGAAAATGAAGCAAAGTGCTTCAAATTTCAATTGCTGGCTCCTATAGCTCTGATTTTTTTTTCTTTCCTGGGGAAAAATGACAAAAAATGGCTTTCCAGCTAAGTGGTTTTGTTCTTTTCGTTTCAACTTGGAAACTGATACATGAAAAACACTAATTAATACAATTACCACTGCCAGCAGCATGAGAGTACAAACGATACAAGTTCATTCCATGCCTAGCATATTGTAGAAGAGCTTAAAAAAGCCCTAAAAATTTAGGGGCAATTTCAATACAAAGAATGACATATAAAGCAAGAGATCATATGTCAGCCTAGAAGGAGACCATTCCTCTTAAAATACAAACTTATATTCTGTTACTTTAGAATGAGAAGAAAAAAAAATCAGAACACTGCATTACTGTTTGTACTGTGTTAGCATCAACAAGTGAAGCTTTATGTTTTCTACAATGTCAACATACAACAGATGCCCAGCCCTTTCCTCAGAGGTCTGTGATATATTCATGCTGTTTCAAAAAGAGAATTTAAAATATTAATCACACAGGAAAACAGATGTCTCTGATGTAATACTCTTGAAGTTTCTAGATGTTAGAGAACTCTATAGATTAGAACAAGACCTATTAATTTAGCCTGGTGAGGAACAAGGAAGCCCTGGAGGTTACCAGACATAAATGTGGTGTGGAATGGGTCAGGATTAAAGGGACAGCAGGGACAGGTGACGTTATAGTGTGGGTCTGCTACAGGCCACCTGAGCAGGAAGACAGAGAGCAGCTGAAACCCTATGTAGACAGATAGGAGCAACCTCATGTTCACAAGCCCTGATCCTCATGGGGGACTTCAACCACCCTGGTATCTGTTAGAGGGACAAAACAGCAGGGCGTAAGCGAGCCAGGAGGTTCCTGGAATGTGTTGGTGATAACTTTCTTCTCCAAGTGACAGAGGAGCCAACAAGGAGAGATGTTATGCTGGACCTTGTTCTCACCAACAAGGAAGGGGTGGTGGGGTTTGTGAAGCTCAAGAGAAGCCTGGGATGCAGTGACCATGAAATGGTGGAGTTCAAGATCCTTAGGACATCAAGAAGGACACACAGCAAACTGACTACCCTGGACTTCAGGAGAGCAGACTTTAGCCTCTTCAGGGATCTCCTTGGTGGAGTGTCCTGGGAACAAAGCTCTGGAGGTAAGAGGGGCCCAAGAAAGCTGGTTAGTATTCAAGGATCACCTCCTCCAAGCTCAGGAGCGATGCGTCCCAACAAAGAGGAAGTCAGGCAAAAATGCCAGGAGGCCTGCATGGATGAACAAGGAACTCCTGAGCAAACTCAAACTAAAAAACGAAGTGTACAGAGGGTGAAAGCAAGGACAGGTGACCTGGGGGTAATACAGAGAAACTGTCCAAGAAGCTAGAGATCAGATTAGGCAAGCTAAAGCCCTGAGAGAATTAAATCTGGCCAGGGATGTGAAGGGTAACAAGAAGAGCTTCTATAGGTACATTGGTGTTAAAAGGAACAGTAGGGAAAATACGGGACCTCTCTGGAAGGAAATGGAAGGCCTGGTTATCCAGGATACAGAGAAGGCTGAGGTACTCCATGGCTTTTTTGCTTCAGTTTTCACTGGCAAGTGCTCAAGCCACACCACCCAAGTCACAGAAGGGAAAGGCAGGGACTGTAGGAGAAGATCAGGTTTGAGACCATCCAAGGAACCTGTAGGTATTCAAGTCCATGGGACTCGATGAGATACCTCTGCAGGTCCTGAGGGAACTGGTAAGTGAAGTTGCCAAACCATTATGCATCATATTTGAGAAGTTGTGGCAGTCTGGTGAAGTTCCCGCAGACTGGAAAAGGGGAAACATAACCCTCATTGATGATCTATTAACCAACTAGATGATCTTTAAGGTCACTTCAAACCCAAACCATTCTATGATTCTATGATTTTATGATTCTATGATTCTGTGATTCTATGAAATATGTCTCTTTGCTACTTGTTAAATTAAAAGAGTGCTTTTGGCACTTGCTGAGTCCTTCCATAGGGAGTTTGGCCTCAGGAGAAGGAGATGCAATGAGCAGACCACCAGAAATAGAGATCTTGGCCAGGCCATGCAGTCTCCTAACTCATTAGAGTTTCTTCCATACTTTGACAGTAAGTATATTCAAGTGTATTCAGAAGTCCAGCCATGAGCCTGAGGCTTTGCACCATCTGGACAATTTGTGGTGTAATGATCTTGATGTAATGCAGGGTTAGACCTTTGGAAGTCTCACCATCTTCCCGTCTGTCTTTTTTGGATTGAGCTGAATCCTACTGCTTTTATCCATCTGCTTATTTCTTCCAGGCATTGGCGACAGCTGAAAGCACACCAGCAGAGACAGCAATGAACAGACAAGTGCTGTCTGCTTATTGATTGTGTGTTAGTCGACTTTAGTCTCCGTCTCCCAGAAAGACACGCAATAGGAAAAGTGGGAGTGTAAAGACTTTGGGGACAAAGGAGCTGCCGGCTTCTGTGACCTGTGGATGTCAAAGCAATTATTCCTGCTAAGTGGTGCAGGGGACACTGTTGTCATGCTAAGGTCAGTGATGTCAAAGGCTGGGTGAAAGAAGTAGTGACACAAAAGTAGAGTTGTCCCCCACAAAGTGAACTGTCACATTTTCAGCATCATGTCCAGGGATGCAGCTTTTAGCTAAGAGGAGCTTTAACATTTGTGCTTCATGCAAGTGAAGCTTAACTAAGTGAAGTTAACACCAGCCTAAGAATAGCCCGCCAAGGGCTATCTGTGCATTTAGTCCTTGGACAAGTATTTAGCCTTTCTCTCTTACTTGATTTTTAAGCATCAATTTTTTCCAACTCTGTGGAACTGATTTCTGTCTTATGCTCATAATCACTTTTCAGCCCTTTCCAGCATCTGCAGGGGTTTTCTTGGGCTCAAATCTCTCTGTGAGCTTCAGCCTGTGCTCCAGGTGAGGTGCTCTGCCTGCGCATTCTTGGCTCCCTCTGAATGGCTTCAGTGCGAGCTGTCAGATTTCACGCTCATCACTCCTCTGCCAAGACATTTCCCTCACATCGTTGCGACAGGGCCAAAATATAGCTGAGCCTTTGCGTATGCAGAGGACAGAGAGTTCTTTCTCACTATCGCATTGGCTGAGATTCAACCTGGCTGCCAGCACAGCCAGCCTTAGAGTCATACAGGCCTTGCAAAGCAGAAAGTGTGCACCCTTTGTCTCCTCCATCTGTACATGGGATGCCTTCTGCTGTGACCTAGTCTTCCCTAATGAACCCTGCCCTGGACCCTTAAGCATCAGCATTTAAACCTGGCCCGGTGCCTGCACCATCCCCAGTCAGGATGGGAGAAACTTTCCTGGAATAGCAAAGGCGATGGCCATTGGTGGCCAAAGTGATCTCTATGGCTCCTTCTTGTCCCCCCATGGCTTAGTCACAAGTCAAATAAAGGCTGATGCTCCCACCCCTGTCTGGTCTGAGCTGTATCTCCCAGCTTGCCACCAAACACTTAGCTGGGAATTTTCCAGCTTAAGATGGTTCTTTTCATTTGTCAAACGAGGAGATATTTCTTCCTCTGACATATGCACTGGAAAAGCTTCAGAGCAGGAGCTGTTGCCTGCCCGTGGCTGTTCAGTGCTGAACTCTGTCTCATTGCCACCAACCATTTACTGATGAAATTCAATCTGTGTAACTTGCGTACTTAACATATGGCAATATTTTAGGCACCTTTGACCTCCCCCAGGAGAATATCCTGCCTATTCTGATTTAAGAAAGACACAAGATGTCTCTGGAGACCTCCAAAGGCTCAAAAATCTTTCTAAAGAAAACTCAGGCACTTGCTTTAGGCGGATTAGTTCATCTAACATCTACAACATGAGATCAAGGTAGGTGCCCCATTACACGAACAGGGTCTCACCTACTGGTCATAGGCTTTGCTGTGTTCATGATAAGAACACAAAGCAATAGACAGGGATCAAAACAGGGAAAGACTGCTCAGGTTTTTAAATAAAGGAAAGAATTGTTTAGCAGTGGATTGTATCTTTTTGCTGCTGAGTTATCAGGGTTTTTTTTTTAATATAAAAGGATTAAAAATTTAACAACAGTAGCCTCTCTTGAAATGATCCTTTCCCCCCCACCAGAGCCCAGACTGGTAACTCTTCCATCACGTGTGTGTTACCTCCAGGCTACAACATTCAGCCGAGTGTGAAATCACAATTAACGGAGCAAGTGTTTTGTAAGTGAGCAGAGACAGCTGCAAATTACATCCTGCTATTAGCTGATTTTAGAACAACGTTGTTGAACAGCTTCATGATTACTGGGCTGTGGCATGTATTAAAAAACCATTAATAAAATCTAATTGATTGTGAATTGTGCTTACTGCCTTTATAGTTTTAATCACAAATGTCACAGAAGTTTACTGGAAACAGAAGCTGCCCTCAGCTATCTACAGGAACTGGATTCTTCTAAAAATTTTACTGAACTTGATTTGCAGCTATTGTAAATCAGTAAACTACTGAAACTTATGGGTTTTGCTGACTTACAGATCCTCTTTGCATTTTTCTTTTCCAGTCAGCAAAGAAAGGTGTGTGACTGCTTTGCCTCTGCCAGAAAGTACCACTGGGAGCTTGACAGAAACAATATCTTCAGTCTCTTGGACCTGCCATTCACTTGTCTTGCCCTTTGAAGCAGGTAATGTCACCAACAGGGAACAGGAGCTGGCAGTTTTCTGTTTGCCAAGAAACAAGCAACAGCACAGAGCTAGACTTAGAAAATACTCACATGCATTTCTCTCTTTTGACCCCAAAATTATTTTCAAACCTTATATTGTGTATTCTTACAGAAACCCAGTGAAGTTTAATTCTGATCCATGACTGTGTCTGGGCTCATGGACAGACAAGGCATGCCACAGTAAGTTTATGGCCACATTTTTCAAACTTTAATTCCCTGCTATGGATTTATGGACTTTACGAAGGCCAGTCACAATCAGTCTAGTTTGGGATTTGACAGAATTCGAGTCCCAGCCAGTGGTGCAAACTTCCTGTTCTTCTGCATCAGTTAGTGCTACGAGGACCTAAAATTCATCCTCAGGCTGCTAATTTCTAAAGCACTTAAATTTGGGCACTGTCTGCATTTGCTGATCAAGGTGATACCTAACACCACTTATCAGCCAAATCTAGTCAGAGGAAGACTCAACTCTGTCAAAGTCCCCAGAAAAATATGCTCAGGTATGTGGGCAGGATATTGCCCTAACTGTAGGCATTTAAGCTCATGACGTTTTCTCACTCCACAGAGAGGTGGCATAAAGCCAGGAATAAAATACAGGAGTTCTGAATCTGTCTTGCTGTGACCACCAGAAATGCCAGTGCCAGGAGTGCAGAAAAACCTTAGAAGAGGACCTAAAATGGAGTAATACAATACCTGTTTTATTTATTGACTTTTCGGCAGCCTGTGCCCTGTCAAATAAACTAGTATAAACACTGGGAGTAGATTGATGAAAAGCATTTCCTGTTAAAGAGCTATCAGTAAGGATTATTTTTAATAAAAATAAACCTGTAAAAGTCAGTTTTTCCTGTTCCTGCAAAGATGTATCCCACAAAGGCAGTAACAAACATGCCTCATACTGACCAAGGAAGTTAATTCCACTGGTATGGAACCAAATATACATCATAGAATCACAGAATATTTTAGGCTGGAAAAGACATTTAAGATCATCGAGTCCAACTGTTAACCTAATACTGCCAACTCTAACACTAAACCATGTCCCTAAGCGCCACATCTACACGTCTTTTAAATACCTCCAGGGATGGTGACTCCACCACTTCCCTGGGCAGCCTGTTCCAATGCTGATAACCCTTTCGGTGAAGAAGTTTTTCCTAATATCCAGTCTAAACCTCCCCTGGCACAACCTGAGGCCATTTCCTCTTGTCCTATCCCTTGTTACTTGGGAGAAGAGACCAACCCCCACCTCACTACAATCTCCTCTCAGGCAGTTGTAGAGAGTGATCAGTCACCGCTCAGGCTCATTTATATTTTGGACCCAGCTCTTTGCAGGTGAAGGTGTAGCCTGAAACAGTCACCTCCAGCATGGAGCAAGCTGTTCCTTTTTGCAGGTCCTCTGTCCACCCGTCGGATCTGGTGTAAGCTGTTTGCTTGGCTCCTTTCATGAAGCTCCACAGCAGCGTGGATACATGCATATATATATTTCTATGTGAAGAGACAGAACCTCACATCCCCAACATGCTTGCTGCCTTCTTTTGCTCTAAATGGCCATCACTATGGTAACAACTGCTTAACTCAAAATTTAGATGCACTTAGCACAAATTATGAAAGAAGAGATGCTGCAGCATTCTGTGTAAAGCCACTGTTTGATGGAGTGCCATGGCTCCAGTCACCGATTCCTCCAGGACACCCTGGGGACCTTGCCTTGTGATCTGGCACCCTCTGCTCAGTGTGGTGCAGGAAAAAGCTTCCTCTGTCCCTGGCTTTGTCCTTTTTCTTTTCTGTGCTGACAGTAAATGGCGTTTCAGCCATCTGATCAGCCACAGAACTGAATTTGCAGACCACCCAGCCTGGTCTTCAATACCTCTGCCAGAATACTTCATGCTCTGACAGCGTGAGGGGGGAATTCCTTGCTAATGAAGGCAAGCCGTATTTAGAGTCTGAAGCTAAATCTCAGACTGATAGAGTAGAGGAAGGGCCAACATGAACAATCTCAGCAATTCCTATTGAATTTAGGAGATTCATTTCTTTCCAAACCTGTGCAAACTTTGTGTTTTATTCTTACATATGGCCACATCTTATATAAGGCAAGATGAAAGTGTCCCGGTTCATTCTTTACTTTGGATGAAGCACGTTAATTGGTAAAAAACTATTCAGAGAGAGACATCTTGGCCACCAAACTCCTTCTTCATAAAAAGTCCTTGGGAAATCCTTTCCTGATCTCCAGCCATACAACTTGTCTACAAGAATGCCAAACCTACTAAGACCTGAAAGAAGCTGGAAGAATGGTCAGTTACAGACAGAAACAAAGACTCTGTTTGGAGCTGAGCACCCCAGGAGTGGATTTACTCTTGGGAAAGTAGAAGTTATATAACTTTTGGATCCTGTTAATGGTACGTGAAGATGCAATCTGGGATATATAGACTACTCTCCATCCCCCTGTGGTGCTAGGGGGGAGGAGGTAGAGAAATTGGGAGTGGAGTTAAGCCCAGGAAGAAGGGAGTGGTGGAGGGAAGGTGTGTTAAGATTTGGTTCTATTTTTTATTATCCTACTCTGAATTGACTGGTAATAAATTAAATTAATTTCCTCAAGTTGACTGTATTTTGCCTGTGACAGTAATTGATGAGTGATCTCTCCTTGTGTTTATCTTGACCCACAAGCCTTTTGTTATATTTCCTCTCCCCTGTTCATCTGAGGAGGTGAGTGATACGGCAGCTTTGGTGGGTACCTGGTGTCCAGCCAGGGTCAACCCACCACAGTTGTCCACTAAAAACAAATGTTCATAGCTAATTTTAGACACCTGAAGTGAGGTTCCTTGTTTGGTTTCCTTTACAATGGAGGGATGGAGACAGGAACCTCCAAATGGCAATTCCTGTCCAGGGTGGGATGAAGTGCTCTCTACAGGTCTGCCTCCACTGTGGAAAGCAGGAGTTTAGGGTGAAAAAACTCTGATTTCACTGCCTCAAAAGCCTAAGGCTAAGAAGGCACCTAGGTCTTAACTGTTCTCTTTTCATCCCTTACTGAAGGAAGACAGAGTTTTGGCCAAGGAAGTGTTAAAACTCTTTTGCATGGCTGTTTGTACTGAGTTTTGTTATTTCTCGGAAGGTACAGTCCACATGAGGGATGTACTCCTCTCTCACTCCAGGAGGAGTTAGATCTGATTTATTTTGGGAGGGCAGGGCTGAATATTCTTTCTGTGTGGCGTGTGTGCCTTGTAATAACAAGCTTTCTTGTTATTACAATTCTCATGGTAATTTAAGATTAATATTGGTATCCTCAATTTCACTGAGGCCAGCATGAATGAATAATAATCCCATTAAAGAAGTCAGGAACCGGCCAGGGGTCACTATGTGTATTTGTTCACAAAACTGAACCAGAGGTGAGGATTTCATTGCTTTGCTTGCACTTTCTGGCTTTGTTCGGGGGGAAACTCCACGTCTGCCAGCATTTCTGCCGATCGCAGGAATGCCAGCAGAACCATCCATGTGGCAGCGGGCATGCACTGAATGTTATTCTGTGATAATTGTCCCAAATTCTCCTGTTGAACAGTGGTTGAAAAATACGAGCTGAGAAACCACAAGACCAGGCAGATGAGAAGAAAGTAGGCTAGGAATCAGACATGCCAGATTGTGATCCAGGCTGCATTCCCCTCAAGGGGATATTCTTCCAGATCCACAGCTTGTTCCATGGGACTGGAAGGTGATGGAGAAGAGTGATCTATGCAGATCATCTGTTCTTCCCATCATGCAGATGTGTGGGGAGTGAATGGGTAGTTGGAGGCTTGGGTTGTGGGGTTACCCCCCATGCCAACCCCATGGCTCTGAGAGAATAAGGACCCTACATCACAGGTGACGAACTGCAGAGGTCTCTTAGAGCAAAGAGGAAAATCAGGAAGCAAATGGCAGCCCTGGAAGTAGCTCTGCTCCAGCAGTATCTCAACAGCAGGTCAGGCCATCGCTGAGCCTGGGGACAAATTCTGGGGGTCTCACTGACAGTGCCTGGGAAGAGAGGAATTATGGAAGGAGAACAAGTGTGGAAATGTGAAGGAATTTTGAGGAGAAATTTTGAAATTAGTTTTCTAGGACAGAATGGTAGCTTCGACAAAATCCTAGACCTTTAAGCTACATGACAATTTGCAGGGGAAAAGAACCGCAGTTCACAGAGTTTTAAATTAAATGACCTTATGCACTTTTAGGACCATCACACTTGGTTTGGCAACAAGCAATGAAATACCCTCCCTTCAGGGCTCAGGCCCAGCTGCCTGGTTACGGAGGATGATGGCCCAGTTTTTCTCAGGAAAGCAAAATCAGTGTGGCCAAAATCTTCCACCTTTTCCTATTACACACAGGAATGAAAAACATATGTTCAAAATGGGTGAGTCCTCTGAAAACAGGTGACAGTATTTAAAATGGTAAATCCTGTGGTGTCTCTCCAATAAAAAATGAAGACAAGACTTGAGTAATAGCCTACCCATTACCCCAGGCTGCATGTTTTCAGTACACCCCATGGGGCTGCAGAACAGACACCTTCATCCGCAATATGTAACAGGTGCCAGAGATGGTCAGTCATCCTGTATTAAGGATTTCTCACTGGCTTGGATAAAGTCCTGAGTGCTTTCAGTGTGCCCTATCTACAGTTTTCTTCTCTAAGACGAGGCTGTAATGTGTGAAATCAGGGTTTAATGATTTTAGAGCCAAACTTCTACTGGTTTCACTCAGACCCACGCTATCCCCAGGTGACAAGCCTCAGCTTCTGTGTTTTCTTTCTGATGTTGTATAAAGCCAAGGCAGACACATTGTCTGGTGTTTTCCAGCTGATGTAAGATAGGTTACAACAGTGATATAGCCTATCTGAGCAAGTGAGCTTATTGAAATTCTGTTCTTCTGTGACTTTCTCCAGGGAGGGTTCTCCAATGTCTGCTATTGTGGCCGAGCTCACTCTTCAGCCTTTCTTTTTCAGTGGGATTTTAATGTTCTCCATTCTTTTACTCAACCACTTCCCTTTCCTCAAAAGGAAACCTTTAGCAAATTAATGTCTTTGAGGTCTGTATTTTGTACATTTTTGTTGAAACTGGCTAGGATTTAAACGTCATTAGAATTGACAGTTAATGTAATTGCATAAGCCCTATTTCCTTAGGAAACCAGCCTTCAGAAGACCAGAGCATGCTATGAGCACTCGTCTATCCTTGAAAAGTTCCCAGCTCTAATGCTTAAAACTCATCTGTTTTCATGTAAGCCAATAGGAGAATTTTACTCCTGGAATTAGTCAATTGTAGGTTGTGATTCATCTAATATGTTTTAGACGGTGGAACAGGATTAAATAAATTGCACCCAACCATACCTGTTTCTCTCCACTGACAGCAAACAAGGTCTGTGGAGCTGGACAATGGAGTTTGCTGCATCAAGTGAACTCTTTAGACTCCCATTTAGTCAAGAGGTCAGCATAGCCAAAAGAGGTTGGCATGTAATTAATTTCACCAAACAGAGTCTTCTATTTAGTCTGAATCACATGCTACACTCTAGTGACTATACTGATGAAATCCACTTTAAGTGAGTTAGTTTACATGCAGACATCTGCAGCAGAGATGTCTAGATAAGATGGATTCCCCTTCAAGCACTCTTAGCTTTTTGGTACAACTAAACACTGGTCCCTCTGTCACTTTATTTGTATTCTGTCAGACTTTGATAGCATCAGACCTTGTGCGTTAGTACTAAAAAAAACCCCTCTGTGAGTAGGAGCAATATCATATGAAATAGGAAGAACTCACATTTTGCAAATCCATTCTCTCTATGCGCAGCATTTCAGTTTCATTCTGGGATCATTGATTTGCTGGCTTCGAGCTGTTTTCTTCATCAAGCCCAGAGGATAAGCTTTTTTTTGCCCTGTGTCTTTCTCTATTCTATGGCTAATGCTAGCTTATTCTCCTTTAAATCTTATGTAAAGCTTTTACAGGAGAATACATCTGTAATATGCTATTTGGCTTGTTTTTTTTAGGAAAAATATGAATAAACCAAAACACACTGGAAGATTGTCAGTGTCTTTTGCAGATTATCTGTGTTCCAGCTCTACTCACAAGAAAATGCCATGTCGATTAAAACCCACCAAGTGTAATAAATGTGGTTTTTGATTTTGTCAGCATGGCTAAAGATGAAAGCTAATGGTAAATCCATAATACAGTCATACAGATCAAATGATCTATCAATCTATAAGCTTGCATTCATGACAGATAAATGCTCTTATTATCTTTGTAGCATGTCCTAGTTACTCCAGCGTGAACTTGGTGAGTTAACCTGGTACCTCGCAGTTAGGGTGCTTGCATGTAGGAAGTTTGCTTTTAACAATAGCAAATGCTAAATGTTCCATTTCTTCAGTCTGTGAACTGTTCCCTTCATTGGTCGGTGCTCAGCTCAGTCCCTCAGCGTCTCTCAGACATATCCCACTTCTTGTTCCCGGTTGCAGTCTCCTTGTATTCCTCTTCCAAGCTTTCCCCCTTTTCAAGCTAACAACTTCTTTCTCCTAAGTTATTTGTACGCTGCAAGACACTTTGGGTGCCCTTAACATTTCAGTGGCAGATTTTTTCTTTCATTCTACTTGACTATGCTGACAGTGGAGAATGGACTCTTCTGGTGGTCAGTCCTACTGTGGTTTGCTGCTGAGAACATCAACTGCAGCAAAATCCTGGATTTGGCTCTGTGCTTTTGCCATTCTTTGCATGGGTGAGCTGGTCCCAAGCAGACACAGTGAAGCAGTGCAGCCTCCTTCTCTATGGTGTGGGATTATTCTGGATGGCACTAGAAGCACTGAGAGGCTCAAGTGTTTTCAGCAAGGACAGACTCTTTAAAGGATTCGTCTACTGGTCTCTTAAGAAGGCTTTCCCAAGTGTGTGTAAGCGGTGATTATGTTGAAGGACTAGTAACAGCCCAGCTTGAGGATATTCTCAGAGGTTTAGCAAAAGTCTCAACCGGATGACTTGTGTGCTCTCTCTCAGTGTTCTGTTTCAGAGCAGAAGCAGCTGCAATTGCTTTTCAAAGAAAAGCTTGCCAGATTTTTTTTTTTTTTAAATGGCAAAGCAGAAGTCCTTCCATCTCCATTTGTGCCTCTCTCACAGTTCCTGGCTGAAACTTTCTCACCCTCAGCCCGCTCTCATCTCACCTTAAACCGAGCCTCAAACAGACCACACCCCACATTTCTGTTCAGCTGGGGCTCAAGAGAGCCACGTGATGGGAAATGTTTGACAAATTTAGCAACAGACATCACTGAAAGGGTCTCTTGCACTGAGAGAAAACTTGTACGTTTTTCAAGCTGAATTCAAGACTTTGTGTCAGTTGCTGCATCAACATCTGTCAGAGTCAACATGAGACCTTTGACTGGCTCCACTGGTTCATTGGGCATTATAGAATTGAACTATGAGTTCTCTTGCACCAACAGATTGTTTTGAGCTAGGACCGCAATCACGGGGAATAAAAGACTGTGCAATGCAATGGCCAAATTAAGTATCAGTGAAAGAGACTCCATTTGTGCCATCATAGTTGTCTCGTTGATGAATCTAGCCCATTGTCAACATGAAAAAAATATTGTTCTCTTGTTCCAGCTATTCAGAATTATTCATTCATGCTGAATGAATGTTTTGTGCATAAACTGAATCTTAGGAGCTTATTTAGAACTACTGAAGAACTTAAGAAGGTATAGAAATGAATGATCCATAATATTTCAAGTGGAAAAAACAAATTCCCTCTCTTATTTGGTAGATCTAATACTAAGTGTATGGAGTTTGAATTGGTGCAGTAAGTCAGAGAGATTTAATAGATACCTGCATGTGATGTAGAGCTGGATCTTGTCCTCAGGTATATGGACACATCTGCATTCACTGTCTGGGCCAGCAGTTTACCTGATACATATGCAAGTGAACTGATTAATTTTGCCAGATGCATGTTGGTGCTCCTGAGTGACGGCTGCAAGTGTGGGTACGTCCTAATTCTAAACTTACTGAGTAAAGGAACCAACAGATCTGCAAAATGAGTACAAGGACCTTATTAACATGACTATTAGAGGTCCACATAGATACATCAATTGGTTATTTTCAGTCCTGATAGGAGGTGCAAACTTTCTCCATTGATCCTGAAAGGTCAACACGACTACCTTACGAATTTGTTCCTGTTTATCTGTTGTATCTCAGGAGCCACAGAGAAGAAATTAAAAACTCATCAGCTGGCCAGCATGGAGGCTTGGGCTTTGACGCTTTCAGCTGTTAAGCCTGCTGTTTCAGACAACCAATTTTCAGCTCCCAGATTTGCTGCTTAGATCAATGTGCTGATGTTTGGTTGGAAGCAATACAGTTCCGGACAGGGTTAGCAATTTACAAAATTTCCGTCAGCCTGAGAGTAGCAATGAGCATATATATATGTATGCATGCACGGAGGCTTTCTGGCTGCTTTCAGCGTTCAGGAAACAATTACATGAGGGCATTAGCTGTGCTTCAGTGCATGCCATGAGTCTAAAGAGCTGGTATGATCTTTGCTAGGGGACTGGTATTATCCCAGACTGGCTCAGCAAGGCAACAGGGAGTAAACCTGCAACACACCTCATTTTCTTTTGGTTATTTCTCTGTTTTGAACAACTAACCCTTACACTCAGAAATATTTTTTCCATGGAGCTTTGAACAGCTTCCCCCTTTTTACTAGCTGAACTAAACAAGAATATTTTGTATTTCTCTACCACATACAAATCTCTTTGTGACGGGATAATTGTCATCCCTGTATTTTACCAGTGAGAAACTGTGGAGAAAACGAAGTATGGCATGAATCAAAGGCAGAAGCAGCGAAGATCACTTCTTTCCCAGTGCCAGGATCTAACTCTCAGAGCTCACCAATGTCTAAGAACAATGAAGAGAACAAGAAACTAGAGGCAATGGGCTATTATCTTCAGTACAGCCCAGTCCATACACAAAAAGAAGTGGTTTCTCTTGTAAGACTGATATAGCTGCAAAAAGTAGACGCCATTTAGGGTACCAAAATTATTGTTCAGGTTTTCATTGTCCAAACCTTATTTGTTTCTCCTCAAAAACATTGATTGAATTCCCATTTCTCTTTACAAATGTTGCCTCACTTAAACTAGACCACTATGGCCACAGCACTAACTCTTTACAAAGTTATTTGTCCAGGAAGGTGGTGAATTTCAGTGGGGAAGACTGCATAGCCAGTAGCAGAACCAAGAGAAAAGAGCTCTACAACTTTAGATCAGAACCACTCAAAGTGCCCTGAATATTCTTTTTAGTTTGATGTTTATAAGAAGGAGAAAAACCTGTCATTTCCTTTGAAGGTGTCCTTCAGCACTTTTTGACTTTATGACAACCTCTAATTTAAAGACTGACTTTCCCCACTCTCTTAGGAAAACTCGTGTACACCTCATTTTTCCTGCAGTCGACTCATTAAAATCCATGAAAATTTTCTTATTGGCTTTGGGTTCACAATATAATATATAAAATCTCCTTCCATTTGTTGGAAGGGCTCCAGTCTAGTAACTAAAACTGTGAACTGAAGCTTGGTTCCAGTCTCATCTCTGTCTTTGGCTCACCACTTTGTGCCTATATAAAATAGGGATAATATTACTTTCTGACCTTGTGATTGCATCCTAAGAATTAATGTTTGTAATGTGCTACACACTCCTCCAGTGCACAGTAGTCTAGTCAGTGAGTACACTCTGTTCTTCTTTGCATGGAGGTAAATTAAGTATGCCCACGGTGGCAGCAGAAATTTGGCCCCATTGGACAGCAACATCAATCCCACCTCCTCCAGGCTCCAGCCACATTTAATTCAGTTGGCGACACACCTCAGACCTAACTTCAATGTTGTGACTTATCTTGCAAGGAAAGACTTTCTTCTGGGTTGTAAGAGAATGTTTTGGGAGGTTGAGCAAGAGCTAGAAGCACACACCCTGGTAAAACAGGAGATACTCTCCAGAGCATTATATCTCCTGCACCTTCTTCATGGACTTATGGAAGAGCAATTAAACAAGGCATGTGGGGTTGTCTCTGCTGCTATCATGTAAAGAAAGTAATAATTTAGCCATTTTTCCTGGGCTCCCTCTCCTTTCTGGTCTCATACAGGTTCCTTCACAGGATTTTGAGAGCACCTGGGTCTTGCTCCAGCTCCAAAGTGCTTTTTGGAGAGCCTTTCTAATGACTGTGGGGGAGTGTAGTGTGGCCAGACGAAATATGAGGCTGTCAATAACCTCTCTTGAGTTTAGTCTAAATTAGCCTGGGATAGAGCCACTGGTGCAGATGGACAGCATGGAGGTAGTGGTGACTGGCAGGCTGACACTGCTTTCTGAAGCCAGCCTTCGTCTTGCAGCGGTGAGCAGGGTGTTGCTGGGAAGTCCTCCTCACTGTACTGAAAACAGCCAGCCTACGCCTCCGAGTGCAGCCCACAATGTGCTGGGGGACCTGGACACTGAGGAAGCCCACTCCCCAAACAACCCTTAATCTGTGACCCTGTATCATGACTAAAACCTCAACACACATCATTCCGGCAAGCACAAGTTACTACTGATATTAATTATTTGTGTATTTAAATTTTATTTCATAATTGACTTACCGCTATGTTCACGTTGCAGTCCCCTTACTCCAGCACTTATACATACTCAAAGAGCATATTATAAATACATTTAATACTTCCACAAACGCAAAAGCTTTTGTTTGTTTTTTGATGTTTACTTGCTTGACTGGAGCGTTCCGCTTGAGCCTCATACCCTAGTTAGTTACAACAGATTGTGAAGTGGGATTCATGCCTGGGTAAAGACAGTTTGCTTGCTTTACAACACTAAGATAAATGCCAGCCCGAAGCACCGTCATGAGGTCAGTTAGGTCTAAGATTTTAGACACTGAAAGATTTGCAGTTCCATTTTGACAGGCTATCCACTCCTCCTCCCCTTTCCCCCAGTAATAAGACTCGTTTAAAGCTTTACAGAGGATAAGCTAGAAAAAGAGTCATTAATTTTACTTACACAACAGCATTCCCACTTGTAAGGTTTTGACAGCTTCACTAAACCCAAAGGAATTCAGATAGCTAGAGCAAATAAATGCGTACCGATACTTGTATTGAAAGGAGGTAGTTTTCAGGGCTGAACACATATTTTCTTCCTGCAGGAATCTGACAGTGATGAGAGTATGTAAGATGTTTTACTACCACACTCACGTGATGCTACTTAATGGTTTTTTTTTCCTCCTGTTCAACATATTCTCTTTGTGTTTCTGAAATCAATAGAACTGCAGCAAGTCAGCAGATTATTTCAGTATTTCTTAGGATGTTTTTACCTATTGTTTTTGGTAAGGCAAATAGACCCTTTAAATGTTGTATTTGCTACTTAGAAAGTTCAGTTGTTCACTGTGTCTTTTGGGGATGAGAAATCCAGTCGCAGAAAGCTGAACATATATGCATGGAGCTGAATGTTTTTGGAAACAAATACTGTGGGATTTCTTTTTTTTTTTTTTTGTCACTGTCATGATTTCGGATGCAAAATGGAAAACTTGCAGTGAATTCATAACAGGCCATTGCATTTCCATCTGAGACAGAAGGAACGTGCTTACTTCTTCAGAAGGGAAGACAGATGAAGGCAAGCAAGCTGCAGAATAAAACAAGAATTAAGCAGTAGCCGCTTGCTGATCATTGTTCTTCTATCTGTCCATTATCTGTCTGGGTGTAGGTAGTAAATACCACACGAATTTAAATAAAACCCATTACTCACACTCACTTACAGATGTGTTGACAGGAGTTGCTTGACAGATCTTAGACAGGAAACTTGGATGTAACTGAGCCTGTTGCTATGTTGATTTTCCTCCAGAAAAATCCTCTACCTGTGCAGGAATATTTTAAGACCTCACTAAATCTGAAATGGTGACAGAGTGTTAGGGCTTTTCGCTTATTTGTTTTTTGTATCATTATTGGGTCTCTACAATAACAGATGGTGAAATCTCTCCTGAGTAAGCCAAATGTCAGTGCTTTTTCTTACAGGATGTCACGCAAAAGCACTGAAAGCTAGACTTCTGTTAGTACTAGAAACTGATGGGCCCGCTCCAGTGCCTTTTAAAGTTCCTGGGTGTCTTTGGATCAGCTCCTTGACACATCTGAATGAGGCAGGCAATCTGCTTTAAGCACTTTCTTATTATTCCCAGAGTTTCTGTTGGACATGCTCTTAAACAAGCTAATAATCTCCTTTTAGACAACACTTTATTTCTACAATATGCAGCCTACCTTATGCATAAGTGCAAGTTCAGGGCAGTTTGCAGGTAGCTTTAAAACCATTTGCTTTTCCTTCTTGAATGAGGGGCTGTTTGTTTCTGAGATGGACAATGCTGTTGGTTTGCGTCTGCTGTCAGCAAACACAGTGTTACAATTGACAAAGATTAGATAGGTGACAATCATCTTGACAAGGCTTGTCTTTTCTTGGTCCTTTCCTTCTGTCTCTTGCAGTGACACATTGAAGGAATGCGATTTAATGGCTATAAAGGGATATTTAGGACTATTTCATGCTCCTAGAGTTTCCTTATTCACTCTTTTCTCTCCTCATGATTAACTTATGAGCTGATGATCAGGAAATCTCAGCTGATTTCATAGTTCTGTGTCAAGTCTGACTGTATGGATGTTTCTTCATCCCTATAAGTCCCATATTCCCCACTGGTGACAAGAGAAAAGTTGAAGCCCTTTCATCACTCTGATGGGCTGTCAGACTAAGTTTGGGTATATTTATAAAGTCCAAAAGTTCAGATTTTGTTCTGTTTATATCTACCTGCATTTCATGTTAAAATTCTATCTTATATTCAAGTGTACACGTCTATTTAAGGTGAACTTTTCATTAGATTAGTTTTTGATTGATGGATCAAAAGGTTTTAGAAGATACATTGCTTAGAACACAGCTGTGAAATAAATGAATTGAGGAGCATATAGATATCTCGAAACAGAAAAAAAAATAGCAACATTTGACTGCTAGTTGGGATGGGAGGGAGGAAACGAGTGAAATGTTTGAGAAGCACCTGTAATGGAAGTTCTGGGGCACTGGCTCCTGGTTCACAGTGCTCATTGCGTCACTGCACATGCACAGAGCAAAACTCGGGAGCTCTAGAAGAGAAGCCAGACACTGAGCAGGAGGTGCCTTTGTCTGGTGGGGAAGGACAAGATGATGGGTGGGTTAGCTCCCAGGTGCTTTCCTCAGGGCTGCAGAGAAGTGGATGGGTGTTTTTCTGCTTCCTTGTAGTTTATGGCATTGATCCATCTCTGCATGTGCTCTCTCCTCATCGAAAAGCTTATGTGTACTTGACTTGCTTCTTCTCAGACACCATCAGAGGAGATGGTGGTCCCCAGACAAAGAGGGTCCTCTGGTCTGAACATGTCCCACACTGGGGATCAGGTTTGAGGCTTTCTTTTACACTTAAAGAAAAGGTAGATAAGTGCTTCTCACCCCCTCCCTGGTTCCTCAGATGAGATATCTGAATTTGTTGCAAATAGCTTAGTTTAAGCATCATGTAAGTATAACTTGGAGTCCTAACAAGGTAAAACACTCACTGCAGTAGGCTTTATACAAGTGCCAAGAGACTCCTTCTCTCTTTAGCTCTGGGACTGTCCGTGTTGGATAACAGTCAATAGGTGGCAGTGGACACAGAGTGACACAGTTGGGACGAGATGTCTGCAAACCTGATACGACCCTAGTTATGTACACACGTTCATGGTTTTTGGGCTTTCATTACTCTAGCCTCCTTTGTTTTTCAGAGGGGTAAGCCCTGGATTTATCCACTTAGGCACTTTGCTTGAGACAGGAGATAAACAGCAGAGGGACGGAGGAAAGAAGAGGATTCATATGAAATGTCTTAAAGGAGAATAAATTTCCTTTGACTGCTGCCTGTGGAATTTTCGTATTTGTTGGGAAGGAAATAATGCTCAGCAATTGTCATTGCCTTCCAGAGAAGTGCTGCATCTGTTTGAAGGTACATATTGTGTCAGAGCTCACTGTCTCTCACACATGACTTGTGACAGATGAAATAATTTGAGATGCTCCAGTTAAAGGAATCGAGAACCAAATTCCCAGTGACTGTGGACAGATTCTGTGCATAACACTCTCTTTGAGTATAAAGGGAATTGCTCAAAAACATTCAAAATCTGTTTTACCTGCTCTCATGCAATTAATTCTGCATTCTCTTGGTCACCCAGATAGGACTTCACCACATCTGATCCAGTTTGTCTGCAATTATCTTAGCAAATAGGGTGGGTCATGGGTAGCATCTGACACACCTGTGCTATGCCCTAACAGCTAAAATCTCTGGCACCCCAGAACTGGATGGTTCCATCCCAGGGGTCTGTTGTGAATGCCCCTGGGGCTGAGACAGTGTCTCTCTCTTGGGAGAGTTATCTTGGCCAAAATCCAAGGGCTGGGGACTGTGTTAGCAATTAAGTGATATGGATGATGGTATTCTGGTGTCTGTCACTGTTTAAGAGCTGTAGCTGCAACCTTCGAGCTCCTCTGTCATGAATACAGATGACCAGAACTGTGTACAGTCCTTCAGATGAGGAGCTGTACACTAGCACCTATAGCTATGTCTTGTCTCATAAACTAAATCTACGTGGGACCATTCTCAAGCAATGAGATAATTGGGCCCACAGTGGTGTGCACCCATACAGCTAACCTGTCTCAGCCTCTAAATCAAGTCCCAAACCATATCTAGGAATTATTTGGGACAGTGTCATGTCCCAAAAAAATGCTGTGACTCAGGTCAGAACTATACCAGGGACCATTCCAGCAATTCCTCAGTTGGGGAAATCAGACTATATTATCTAGGATTTTTCACTAGCACTGTTTACCTTATTACTGATACACAAAGAGTAAAAAGTCCTCACTACTTCTGCTAGAGAAATCTTGCCTGATGTATCCTAGCACTGAATTTGCTTTGCCAATACCTGCATCAAGATTGTTCCCAAGCATCCTCTCCTTGATAAGAAAACTCATGTGCCTCTTCCAAAGAGCTTTCCAGTGTTAAGTTTCCAGGTGTAAACAGAAATTCCTCATACTTTCCTCAAGCTGAAATCTCATTTTCTGAAAACATCAGTGGATACCATCTGGGTGCACTCAGCACCCAATCAGTGAATACAAATTCCAGGGTATAGACAGAAAGGAGATTTTCTGTAGATTCAAGGCAGTGTTGGTGCCATTGCACAAGATACCATTTAAAACTTGTGTATAATTCATGTATTATTGTGAAAATAACAATTGAAATAGGAGTAGGTGCAGAAAAGGACTTCCAATTACCAGGAGACTGGTAAGCCTGTTTTAAGGGAGGAGAGCAATGTGGCTTCAATTATTTATCTGAGTAAAAGAAAAACTGAAGTTTTTGACAGCTGTCCATGGACACCTCAGGGGGCTGAGTACTCAGGAGGGAGGAGACTAAAATACATTTGTGGCATAAGAACAAATGACTATAACCTGGTCCTGAATAAACAGACACTGGAAACTATAAAAAAGTTTCTAAGCAACAAAGGAATTAAGTTTTGGAAAAGCCTTCCAACAGCAGGAATAACAGCCAAAGAATCAGTATTGAAGGGGAGCTTAAGAAATCCATAGAAGGGATTACACAACCTGACGGCTCATGACAACAGAAACTAAACTCAGTGACCAAAGAGGTCCCTTCAAGTCCTATTTCTGATGATCTCTGATGATCTGAAAAGTACCTAAGGAGACCATGTCCCACTGATCTGCAATGACAGAGAAGGTGGAGACTGAGTCTCAACCTCTCTATAGCTACATGAAGGATGATGTCCTTGAGCAATAGTCCTGTCATTCCATATAATAGCAAAAGAGCCCAAGAATAGCTTTGGTGGAGACACACACAAAACTCAATATAACACATTTAGGGAAGAATGGACTGAAAGAACTATTTATCCTAATCTGTGTTTGCAGCACCTTTTGTCCTGGGTATGCTATAAACATGAGAAATAAATAGGCAGATATTTAGATACCTATTTTAAATCCATCAGATCTTAAATTCAGGAGCTTTTATATCCAAATGGCTGCTTCATGCCCTAAATTCTCTGAGTTGTGCTTAATTCTTGCAGCACATAAGGCATGTAAAAACCACCCACCCACTACTTCAGAGCCATTTTTCTTTATCTAAATGAAATTTCTTTAGTTCCATTCATCTTTTCAGCTCATTCAACAGGTCCCTCTGTAGCAGTGAAGGGAAGCATGTTTCAATGTTCTAATCCAGCTCAGAGATGGATTAATTGGCTCGCAAACCCCTCTGATCAGTAGCCAGATGTCTCTCCCTAGCTGGCAAGCCTTACTAATTTTCTTGTTGTTGTCAATTCTGGGTTTCCAGCCAGCGGGGGCCTTTCTCCACTCAATCAAGGGCAACATGCCCTCTGCTGACATTTTGTATTCTTTGGCCTGGTTTCCCTTGGGCAAAGATATTCAGCTCTAAGGTTTCTCTCCTGGCTTTTTGTCATCTGTTCTGTGGCCCCTGGACAGAAGTCTCCTGGTGCAGTAGCACTGGTGTGTCTGGTGTGTTGCCCCACCACAGGGCAGTGCTGTAGATGCTCAGGGTGGGTGATGGAGGCATGAGGGGCCTGGAATATCAGTCTCAAGAAGTAGCCTAAAATTTCAGGTCTGTGCATTTAATTTTAGGGGAAAAAAAATGGACTCATAACAAGTTAGAAGTCCTTCCTTCACCAGGCTGCACACTATGAAGTGAAAAGAGAACAAACTCAAGAGTGCTTAGAAAGACTGAGCATGAGTAGAACAGTTCGGACACGGAACTGGGAAACCATGTAACATAAAGGGTGGTTTGAAGATGGGCTGGGTGAGTGCTCCAGGCTCCACTCCTGGATCTGTCATTGGCCCTGATGTCTTGAGAAAGACACTTCACTTCTCTGGTACATCTATTTTTTCACACCTGACAGAAGTTTAATGTTAAACTTATTTAAAAGATATCAGCCAATGAACAGGACACTGTGTGAGTTAAGTATTACTTGCATCACTGAATATACAGTCATGTATTTTCAGTGTGAAGGCTTCTGCAGTGACTTGCAGTGATTTGGCTAAAAACATGTTTTTGCCAAATGGAAAGGTGTTGATTTTGGCCAGACTGTAGAACATTGTTTGGTCTTTCCTAATATCTTGGGTTGTTACTGTGATTACACGAGTAGATACTTAATCTGCAAGAATTCATTTGGATGGTGCAACCTTTATTCACCTAGTCAGTGACTTACCCATGTAAGTTTTGGGGGGTAAGTGGTCACTAAGGGAGGATGGCTGAGAGTACAGGCAGCAGCAGGAATATTTGGAGACCTGTACTGTTTAACACTGAGAGCATGGAGTCCAGCTATACATGTAACTGAACCACCCTTATGGTTTCTGAATTAACAAAGTGGAACACTGGTTTTCTATTTTCTCATTAATAGTGGTTGTTTATCCCAAACTGTAAAAAAAAAATAATCTGGGTTTATATGAATCCTTTCCTTCCCTTTCCCTTTTCCTTTTCCCTTCCCCTTTCTCTTTCCCTTCCTCTTTCCCTTCCTCTTTTCCCTTTCCCCTTCTCTTTCCCTTCCCCTTTCTCTTTCCCTTTCCTCTTCCCTTTCCCCTTCCCCTTCTCTTTCTATTTTCCCTTTCCCTTTCCTTTCCTTTTTCCCTTTCCTATTCTCTCTTCCCTTTTCCCTTCCCCTTTCCCTTTCTCTTTCCCTTTTCCCCTTTCCCCTTCCCTTTCCCCTTCCCCTGTAATGAGCTCACAGAAAGCAGTTCACCAGAACAGAAAAATCAAACAAAAATTGAAACCAAACACTTCTCCTTGACAGCATAGTCATTTTTTTTTCATTAGAAAAAGCTTGCAAAATATTTTTTCGTGACAAGATCGAGAAGAGCACAGTTTGAGGAGAGAGAAGTAAGAGGTTCATCTAAGGTGTGAACATCAGAGTTCAAAGAGTTCAACTGCGTTTGCCATGGACCAAACACTTCCTACTCCAACTGAGGATGGGGAGGAGGCCATTCCTTCAGCCTCAGAGCCCTTGCTTATAATTCATGGGGATGTAAATAAGAAGAAAATCTCACTCTTGTAATTTAGCATATTTGGTCTTTTTTTAGCTTAGGTACGTGCCTTGTATAAAGCTCACCCCTAATTTTCTTCCCACGTTAAGCATAGCCCCGGGGAAGTTGTTTTACAGGGAACTTAAGGCTTCGACCTTTGATCACTGTAACCTGGCTTCTCACAACCCTGAAAACAAGTGTCTAAAAAAATGAAATGTGAACAACGTGCACCATCAATATCAATTACTGGGTTGTTATGTGGTAAATTTTCCCCAGAGGGGGTGAGCAATTCACTTGACGTGTTTGGCAAAGGGTTTGATTCTCCTCCCCACCGCAGAGATGTGATGCTGACATCTCTCTGTACAATTCGGTGAGGTGAAGAGTGGAGTAAGAGAGCTCAGAGTCAGACCCAAAGCCTCTGTGAGCACAGAGAAAAGCATTCTCTGTTCAGAGAGGGTTTATGCAGTCTGAACAGCGAGCTGCAATCTTTGAAGAAAAGACTTCAAAGAAAAAAGGAGAAAAGAAACAATGTCTAATCTTCATACAAATGTGCTCAGGGGTCTCTGAAACTCAGAAGCTTCCAAGATTTGCGAATTAATTATTGCTTGCCAGAAGCAAGTTTTATTCACAGTTACAGCAACCCGAGTCCTTTAGGTGTAAAATTCATATACTGAACTGATTAAAGCTCAGTAAATCACACGCTTGCACACTTTCCAAATGTTTGATGCTATCCTTCACGTTGTTTATGGGGGATGTAGGACAGTAGCTCTTAAAATTTCATCTTTCAAAGGAGAAACACTTGGAAATATTTTGGTACAGGAATTGTGACTTGCAAGTTCGCATTAAAACACGCAACAAAGCAGTCCAGGTTCTTGGTTCCTATAGAGCGACGCAGCCCTGTTGGCTCCTATTTACTGCAGCAAAAGACAAGACTAAACCGTTTGTCAGCTCCACAGCTGTATAAACAGCGAGGTGCACTGTGAACCACTGAAGGCAAAGCACTGCTGTTCTGGTTCCCTTTAGCAGGACAGTGTGTGTTAAATACCTCACTCCTCAGGCCAGGGAGGTATCCAGGATATCTCAACACCTCACAGGCTTTATTGTGTTTGTCCTTACAATACCCTTTTGAGTAAGCACTCCTGTTGTATCCATTTTACACCTGAAGTTTGAAACCTGAGGGGGTGATGTGACCCATGGCTGCAGGGCAAGCTAGTGTTGAAATCAGGAATTTAACATGTAAGTGTCTAGATCACTCAGTCATTGTGCTTAAGAAAGTGAGTGATTCATGGTGAATATCTGACCAGAGATATACTCAGACTATGGTGATACGTGCCACTTAAATCCTGCATTTACCACAAGCTGAAGGTGTGTGCCCAGCTGGCTGGTGTGGCTCAGCTGCTGCACAGAAACACGTTAAACCGCAATAACTTGATTGTGCATCCCAGACCTCTCTTCTATAAAGCACTGTCTGTCTTTTATCTTTAAGACTTCAATGAAAACAGTTGCTGCAGAAGCCCATGAGAGCTGCACCACTGCAGGGAAGCCATTTCCTGGTATGAACAAAGGTCTTCAGCCCCAGAGCAGCTATACCTGATATACAGTAAAAAAAAATTGCCTCTTTTAAAATGTCAGTGAGCCAGGGTACCTGAACAGAAGAGAAAGGGAATGAAAGACAGACACCAGGTCAAATACATCCACTTTGACAGAACAAATCTCTCTGGCAGGATTGCAATTGCTTCATTTTGTGTTTATAGCCTTACGACTTTTGACATTAGATGGAATTTGTCTCGATATTTGCCCGTCAGCAGTCAGGAGGCATCTGCGACTGTTGTCTCCCCATACATATGAATACTTTACATCCTTATAATAAGCAGAACTAAAAACTGTGCACCACCAGCACTGCCAAAGAGCTGACAAACATAGATTTGCTGCTGCTTGGTGGTCACCGACCATCACAAAGGATCTAAATAACACAGGGGCACTGCATTATCCCATGTTAGCATCCAGCAGGATGCAAAGGACGGAGTTTGACCCTGGTGTTGCATTACAGGCAGGGCTGTGGGTATTTGTTTTCAAAAGAAATTTTCTTCTGCGAACATTCAGAAAAATCCCAGGCAGTCTGCTCTCGCTGATCGTTGCAGCTCCCAAGACAACAAAACCAAAGGTAACTGGTGCTCCAAACAGGAAATGTTGATATTTCAAGTATTTGTTTAACTGTGGACAGTTGACACAGCTTGTGAGAAATTATTCTGGGAGGAAAGGAAACCTCCCAACCTCCTCTGCTTCCTTTGCCCCCGGCTCCTCTCGGATCCCGCTGGGTGCTCTGACTGACCCCACCAGGAATGTCCCTGCTCCAAAGCAGGGGTGTCCTCCACCCCTTCCCTGGGGTTAATACTTTCCTTCAGCCATCCTCTCCTGCCAGACCCAGGGATCGAGGGGTGCACAGTAAGCAGACCCTCAGTGACTATAAGGGGGGTTCAGGTCCCCTTGTCAGCTGTGGGGCCAAGCTGTGACACCTCAGCCCAGATGGGTAAATCAGGCAGACCCTGGCCCCAGATGATTTGGTACCGAAACAGGCAATCTGGTACTGAGCTATTTTTACCCAGTGGGGAATATTTGCTGTGTTTGGTGTTAGATTTTGGTGTCACTTATCCCATGCCTGTTATAATGCATTGCCTGAGGCATAATTAAATTCAAAGGGCATGTCTGTTTTGAAAGGGAGGGATGCAATTTGTCGGTGTTCAGATTTTTCATTAAAAACCAAGCAGTTTTTCTGACTGGCAGGAACAATGGTTACAGAACAAAAATGCTATTAAAAAAAGAGAAGGCAAAAGCTTTTCTTTTTTTTTTCTTTTTTAACAACTACCTGCCTGACATTCCCACACTGACTTGGAAAGCCCAGCATTTAAAAATAGGAGCATTGTAACAGAAAGGCAAGGCAAAGAGAAGAAGAGCCTTGACGTTGAGAAAGGTCTGGCAGGTTATAGGTGTGGTTTTTACATCTATATCTATCTCATCAATATCTATATCTCTATACACACAAATATCTGTATCTATACATGTGTGTATGTGTGTTTCATCTCCAGATGAGAAATTTACCTTTGCTTCTGAAGTTTCACTGAAAGCTCAGCTAATTAGTTCTCAGAACAACCATGGAGGCAGACATTAGTATCATCCTTGTCTGCAGATGAGGAGATAGGAAAGAGCACAGAGAGAAGGAAGCACAGAGAGATTAAGGGATTTCTACTACACTAAATTCAGTGTAGAGCTGGAAATTCAGTCCAGCAGGAAAAATCCTAACCCTATTAAAAGCAATGGGAGACTAGCTTAAGAGATGCCTGGATTTGGCAATTTTGCCTGCTTTGTTCAAACCTATCTGATCTATTCACAGTTACATGTGTCCTGATGATGCTTTCAGAAGAAAATTGCACCTCTGACTGTCTACGGCTCCCCATCAAATCTCAGCTGAATGCCTCAGTCCCAGAGCTTCAAAACAGGGGCTGAATCTTTCCTTGGGGGACTCTGTACCATACATTTACATATCTAGAAAAATAGTCTGGAGTGATAAGTGAAGTAATTTAAGATCTTCCTAAATTGAGTACTATATTCTCCCAGGCCACCAGGGTCACAGCAACTGAAATTTTACATGTCGGGTTGCTATATTCCACAGCACAGGCTGGAGGGTTTCAGCTACACAGATGAGCTGCATTTAAAATAGATTGGGAAAAGCCAGCTCATTAAAGAAAAAAAAAATAATGTCCTCATTTTATAATGGCTTTCTTGCTTATATACTTGTTCCAGGGCAATATTTTTATGTTATTAGGGTGTTTTCAGCTCTTATTTTTAAGCTCACTTCATTAACGTTGGTAGAACACTTTGAAGCAGAAAATGTAAGTGCTAAGTGGTATCACTGACACACTTTCAAGGCAATGCTTTTGCCTTCCCAGAGGTCATGTGAAGCAAATGTGTCACACCTGCAAAAGTGCACAAATTGCTGCTGGCAGTAGAGGGCCAGATGTCCCTTAAAATTGTTGCTGCAGCTGTATGCTGGCTGCAAGTGCCTGGAAGAGGATTCGTCTTTTCAGCAGGGAGCTGGTGTGCCGAGCTAGAGACCGAGTCCCCAGCTCTGCTGTGAGGAGCCTGGCAGTGGTGCAGCTGTGGGGCAGGACTCCACCGCCTGATACTTCTTATCTGCTGGGCAAAAATCCCCTCAACTGGTCTGAAAGCTACCCTCAATGGCTCTTCCAGCATTTGGCACCAAATCTCATAGAATCACAGAATGGTTTGGGTTGGAAGGGACCTTAAAGATCAAGTGCCAATCCCCCTGCCATGGGCAGGGACACCTCCCACTAGCCCAGGTTGCTCAAAGCCTCATCCAGCCTGGCCTTGAACCCCTCCAGGGATGGGGCATCCACAGCTTCTCTGGGCAACATGGGCCAGGGCCTCACAGCCCTCACAGTAGAAAATTTCTTCCTAATATCTAAATTATCAACAAGAATATGATGGTGTGAAGAGTGCTGGGAGGAGCGCAACGCCTACTGGGGTTCATGGGGGAAGAAAGACTGTTGGGGTGGGCAGCAGGTGCGCCTGCTGTAGCCTCTTTGGGCATGAGGACCACTCCATGGGGCTTCCCTTCTGCTGCAGCGCAGGGCTGTTCAATGCCCAGCTTTCCTGCGTGCTTGCCTCCAGCTTGCAGGGTCATAAGGCAGGGGAAAGCTTACCAGCACCTGAGATAAGGGCTTCTCTGTGGTGGATGGTGTCTGCAGAGTCCTATGGCCTGTTTGAGAAGTCTGCGACGTCCAGGTTGATTTTGAAAATCTCTTCCTGCAACTGTGTTCCTGCTACTTGTACCCTTTCTCCATCACCTCCTGGGTGCAGACACACAGGAGGGATCTTCGCTATTGCCCTCTGGGTGTGATTGGGGCATACGCAGAACCACTTGCAGAGAGCAGGGTGGGGAGGTGTCATGGGACTGTGTGGCAGCCTTCCTGCTAAACTACAATAACATGGCTGCCTCACTCACCCACAGCTGTGATTTGTTACCTTGTCATACTTCAAAAGCTAAAGCAGGTTGAGCTTGGTCAGTGCTTAGATGGAGAGGTCTCTGAGGAAAATGCAAGAGCTAGAGGAAATGTTCCCTGAGTCAGAGCTGGGGTAATAACCAGCATGGTGTTAAAGATGTTGCTTTTGGACTGATTGTAAAATCAATGTATTGGTCCCTGGTGGTCTGTGGGGAGGGGATGTAATGCCCAACGTGACTGGACAATAGCTGCCAGGTATTTATTTTTCTACAAGGGTCAGCTCTACAGCAGGTGTAAATTGGATGAACCGAAGATGATGAATTTGTCTGATTGCTTTCTCTGCTGTGTGCTGTTATATGGATTTAGAGGCTTGGTTGTTTTTCTTTGTCCTCTTCCTTTGTGTGTTACATAATTCCTTAAATGGTACAGAAGCACAAAAAATACAAGAACAGGGAAACATTTAGTGATTTTTTTTTCCAATAAAGCTGCCAGCTTCTAGAAATCCACAGCTTAAGGATTCCCTTGAAGTTATTTCTGTTTAAGACTATTGGTTATATGGACCTGATTTTTCCCTCGTCATTACCACAGAACTATCTGAAAATTCAGGCTGCTCAGCACTGTTTGCAAGGTTCGATCCGTTATCTACCAGCTTCTTGCACAGGGTAGCAGCTCTCAAAGATAACCAGCCACATCTGCTCCCATTAGCTCTTCAGATGTGGTTCGGATCCTGGATTCCGCCTGCCGGAGCCACGGGACAGTTCATTTTTCTGCAATGAAGTGTGTGTGCTGATTATTTGTTACATAGTTTGTTTGAAACAGTGCCAGTCTAGGAATGTAGACTTTTGTCTTCTGCTAAGCAAGCTACATGCATGTAATAAAAGACACGATCCCTTTGTAATTGCAAAAAGTATATTAAAAGAATGCTGATCTGAATTTAAAGAGATAGTGAAAATGAACAATTTAACCAATGCACTAGTCTGAACCTTCTGGTTTCCAAACACCTTTTCTTCACCCTCTTCCACTTTTAACACAAAGAAAAACATTTTTCCATGGTACCCTGGAATTCAGATTCAAAAGCTGTGTTTTCACCTCCTGTTGCTGTGTTTCTAGTTTAACAAACTGCAACTTTGCTGTAGGAAAGGTGATAAATAATCCCACACTAAAATCTGCAAAGCAATGGGAGCATCTCTATCTACTCTGTTATTTTAGGGGCTCACTGCAAGAATGAACCAACTGGGTACCTCTCTGGATGGCAGGGTGTTAAAGAAGGACTGCTGCAAGCATTCTGTTACTGTAGTAATTAACTGTGGCTCTCCACTGGGAAAGCAAAGCCTTGATAAGTCCATTACAAAACCATTGTCAGGAGTACAAGAAGAGAGCATTGGAAGGAATTTTGCTTTAGAATATAAGAGAGTATGCAATGTGAGATTTCTCGAAGGACAAGTTTATGCTTTATTTGGGCTTCTCTGTACAGGCTGAGAAGCAGAATGTGAGAATACTTCACAACTTATTTGGGAACACAGACGTTTGCAGGCTGGACTGCACCCAAGTCCAATCTAGTCCAGCATCTTATGTCAGAGAGTAGCCAGCACCAGATGCTGCAGAGGAAGGTACAAGAGAATATGTAGAGGTTTTGTTTTCATAAATGGGGAAACATCTTTCTAATTTCCAGTTATTTTTGCTGCTATTATGTGTAGATTTAATTTCTATCTCCCTGACAAAAATTAAAGAGAAGTACTTGTTTCAGACATTAGATATCATTGTCCGAGACATAAAATGCTTCCTCCCAGTCTATAATCAAGCCAAAAAACTGAATTCCACCTGTGCAGTCAGTTATTCCAGTGCATGTGTCCAGGATAGATTCCCATAATCTGCTTCAGCTCCCTGGCATAGAAGTGACCATTTTCCTTTGGCCATACAGCTGCCAAGGCAAATGGGAATCTGCCCTGTGGTTCTGAACGAGCTGAGGGCCTTTTTCTGACTGTCACACCAGCAGATCAACACCAAAGCCCTCCAGTCCTGGCAGAGGGGACCCAGAGGAGGCATGGGCCAGGCTGGGACACTGTTGGTGGGGGTCCTTACCGATGCTGGCTGCCTGTGGGCATGTTGTTCCTCCTCTCTGTATTGCCTCTACAGAGCAGAGATACGGACACTTGCTGCCTTTGAAAAGCAGTCTGATTGACAGCTGTGGCTAAAAACTAACTGTAGAACATAACAGGAGAGATTGTTTTTTAGGATTATCAGCTCTAGCACCAAAATTGCTAGAAACCACCCACAAGTCTCTTTCTTAGTCAGAGAAGAACACATTCACCTGCATGCAAAGCTTCTCCTTATGTTCTTCCTGCAGAACTAAGCCAAGCCTTTGGCTTTTATTTCTTGGCATTGGTATTTTTTTTTGTTATTATTATTATTAAAAAACCCCACAAACTTAACTGTGGTCAGATCCCTCATTGAGCTGCAGCAGAGGAAGGACATTTGCACTGGAAATTAATATGACTGGCATGCCTGCCTTGGTTTTGAGGATAGTGTTTTCATGTTCTTTTCCTTTCTTCCTTAGCTTTCTTCTCTTTTATGCCTGCCTGCCTCTTTCCCATTGCTTTCACAGTCACTGTTTTTGCTCCAAGCAAAGAACTCAGTCATGCTCTCACCCTCTCACGGGCTCTGTGTACTTGAGGTCAGGCTAGCAAACCTGACTCTCTCTTGAGCCAAATTTTGTATCCTTCCCTTGCCCTTTTCATACCCTCTGCCTCATCACAGTTTTCTGTCTCCTGTTTCCCATTTTTTCTCTGTCTTGCCTTGCTCCTGAGGGAAGCCAGGACTCGCTGCTGGCACATCTGGCTGGGTCTAGCTTGGGTGCTGTCGGTGGCTCCGAGGCAGAGGTCCTGTCAGACACTGGACCAGTCACTCCTCTCCCCTCTGATGTGTTTTACCCATTTCAACCACATGATTTTCAGGGAAAGGGACAGTCCGTTGCTCTGTGTCATTACCCACTGCAGCACAACACAGCTCCCCTGTGGTCCAAGGCACCATATGCTTCTTTAATATATACGGTTATTTTGATGAACCTTCACATTTCTCTGAACTCAGTTCGCTCTTCTGCCCTTCCTTCCTCCTTTCTTTTAACACTGTCTTCCTTTCGGCACTGTGGTCCTTCTTCGTTTTCTCCACGCTCTCTTTGCCCTGCTCCAGGCTGTGCTGCCAATCCTCAGGCAGTTCTCCTGGGCTGGAGACAGGGCTGGGGCCAGGGACCAGCAAGGGTCTGCCAGGAAGGGTCGAGCCACTTTGACACATCTCCCTTCAGAGAGTGGGGATTTCTATGTGTGATCTTAAGTGGGAAAGGAATTACAAAGGAGCAGAGCTGTCTAATGAGCTGGGCAGAGGTGGCACAGCTTGTAGAAAAGGCTGTGTGAGCAACCAGGAGCAAACCTTGCTAGGAGTATTTAATCTCTGGCTTGAAAGCCTCATTCCTTGGAGGGCTGCAGTAATTTTGCTAATTTCCCTGTATTCTATTTTCGTATCTGCCCTAGCCTGTGGATTTTCTTTTTTACCATTTTCTCCCGTTCTGTTCAACTCTTTTTCCCACCATTCCCATCAGTGTGGTCTATGGGCCGTTTCACTCCAACCAATGTTCCTAAAATCCCTTGATTCGGGGTGCTCCAGTGAGGCAACAATTAATTCCTGTATCTGTAATTTGTTTATCTTCTTCTATAGAGTCTTACAACAAGCCTCAGGAGAGGGATATAAATGACGAACGCAGGTTAATAACACAGGAGCCTGCGGAAAATTGCATCAAGATGGCACAGCAATAACGGGTATAAAAACAGCTGAAGCATGTGGTGAAGCCCTTACTATATAATAATATTTCCACTGGTAATATACATTGTAGTTTGTGCTAAAAAATCTGAAACTTAAAAGCAATAAAAAATTAATGCCTCCAAACTGCTACTGAGAAGAAATAGGCAAATTATTCCCAGTTGTTACAGTAGGTAAAACCAAAAAAAAATATAGCAAAATGGGTGAATTTAATCCTATTTAATTTGAATCATTCAAAGAACTGGAGCCTAGCCATGTATATCAACAGAGCTCCCTCTGTCACCAGTGCAGAGGCAGAGACTTCAAGAGAGACAGATTCATCCCGGCCCAGGAAAAATGCTTAAAAAGGGGGGAGCAGAAGTCCCTGCCTCTCCCTTAATTGGAGAAGATCAATTAATCTCATCTTACATAGACAGAATCTCTAACCCTTCCAACAGCTAACACATACATTTTTGAATTTCCTCCTTCTCTGAGAAGTTTTTTAAAAATGGCCTAGGGTGACTATGGCATGACTAGGATTAGAAGAGTAACTTGTTGTTTCTGGTATTATTAAATGGAGATGATAGCGTTTCCACTTGTTTAATAACACAGAGGTAGCTCATGGATTTTGCTAGATGCAATAGAAAGTCTCTGCCAGAGGTGAGGTGTTGGAAGCAGAGCTACACAGTTGTACCAGACGCTCAGGATGCTCAACAGCCTATATATAATCTTTGTAAACATTTTGTCTACCTGCATGAGCGTGAGGGGAAATTACCTGTGTGAGCTAGTATCACACAGGGGTTTCAGAATAGCTGCCACAAATCTTCAAGCAGTCAAACGATCCAGAGAAGCCTTGCCCTCTCATGAGCAGTTTATCATTCTGCTTTAACAGATCGAAAAGAGCTGACAAGGAGTGACATGGGAAGTAGTCACTCTGATATAAAAAGAGAGATCTGCTTCACTTTGTCCAGTAACGAACCAACAGAATGAGAGCTGCGCATCATTGCTGGAGTATCAACTGGACAAATGTGTAGGACATCCCACCCAGCAATCATAAACCAGAATACCTTATGTGTCAGGACATAGGCATTGCAGAGGTATATCTGCAAAGGTGCTGGGAAAATGATAAGAGCTACCTGCTGAACTAGGAACACAAGTAGGGTATGTCATCACGGTGAGATAAATTCCTACAAATTAGCATAAGTAGTACTAATGTTGTATTTGGCAAAGATAGTGCAGTGATGAGCTGGGTAGATCCTTGGGCTAGAGGTGCATTCCCAGGAAGCCAAGAGTGCAAAATCTGACTTCAATGGACTCACATGGGATAATGTAGAAGAAAGAACCATGGAAAAGCACTTAGATGAAGAAAAACTTAATCTCTATAACTGTGTGCTCTTCCAAATCCTTATCCAGAAATCTGTTGGAAACACTGGTTTTCACAGTGTGGTCTGGTAGCCCAGAGATGGCTTTTAAGGTTGGTGTCTCTCTTTTTTTTTTTTTTTTTTTTTTTAATGCTATTTCCCAGTAACGGTAAAATTGCAGTTTTCAGCCTGGTCTGTGGTGTGTGAATCT
Organism: Syrrhaptes paradoxus; assembly: GCA_013400615.1. Taxonomy (NCBI): domain Eukaryota; kingdom Metazoa; phylum Chordata; class Aves; order Pterocliformes; family Pteroclidae; genus Syrrhaptes; species Syrrhaptes paradoxus. Next base: position 51,459 of record VZTO01019319.1, on the reverse strand, counting down.
GCATGGATCCAAGGACTAATTTCCCAATATCCATGCTTTTCTACCACTCTGAGAACAGCAACCATAATGCGAGTACACTTACAGCAGAATCTTCATCTACAAGGGATATAGGAAGGGTTCAACAATGAGAAAAAGAGCGAAAACCACTGGTACAAAAGGAACGTTTTTGAACTCAACACAAGAGAAAAGGGGTCAAGATTCTCATGGCCTTTTTTTTTTTTTAAATTGAAACACCCTGGTTAATGGAGGACCACCTATAATCGTATCAATAAAGACTGAAAGGCAGAGAAGCTAGGTGATAGCAGTCTTTGACACTGTCAACGACAATGACACTGTCATTGCCCAAAGAAAGTAACACAGAAAGTGCTGAACTGAAATCAGACTTGCTAAACTGATCACCAGGAATTGGAGATTTAGACTGTGGCCTAAATCTCCAACCTGGTGCATGAGTCATGGCCCTTTGCCCTGTGAAATGGGAGACCTGAAATCTTATCATCACCCCTGATGAGAGGGGAAAGAAGCCGGGGGGGTTGGCAAGAGGTAGTCGGAAGGAGAAACTGATGATTGTCACCCTTTATTGCAACAATATAACAGTAGCATGGACCTCTGCAGGTTGCTAGCCAGCTGTTTTTAGATGAACACGGCATCTATTTTAGCATAATGGAAATTTTGGGGGTATTTTATGGTGCAGCAGGATATGACTGGTCTATAGAAGAAGCTCTGCTGGATTTGCCACAGCAATCTGACAGACAGAACATCGCCAGCCAAATGTTAAAAATATGAGCACATTAAAGGTATTGAGAATTCCGATTGATCCAGCGCTCTATGCAGATGAGCCTGCAAAGTGCATTTTCTTTTACCTGACTTGAGTTTACTCAGTGGAATAACAGTCTGTGAGCTAAAAATAGCCAGGCAGCGGCAAACAACAGCCAGCTTTCTCCTCAGCACTGTCTGTGTTCCTCACTTGGTGCATGTTGAGGTGCTGCTCGTTTCTGTGGCAGGTCTGTGCAAGGAATTTCTGTTAAATATCCAATGGAGAATTAGCAGGTGGATTGGAGATCAAAGGTGGTCTGCCCTGCTTAGTATCCACAGCATTTCTCAACTCTCAGAACAGACCTGAACCAAACCATGGAAAAAGAATGTTAATTGGCCAGATAAAAACCACAATCTGCAGGAACAATTGGGCAAAATCCACATCTTTGAGTAAATCATGGAAGGGGGCATTGAAATCGCAGAGCTCAGTTATATGATACAATCTATAGATAAAACTTTATGGAATTACAGTCTTTGGTATCATCTTAATAATCTTTAGCTGCTTGTTCATCTGTATTTGTGGAAAACATGGCCTTAACTCTTTCAATTCATTGTGCTCTTTTTAAAAATATCAATAACATCCTTAATATTCTCCTAGGGCTATTTTGCTTGAATATGACATATTTATTTGTCAAAGACAGATGTCCAGTATTATGAAATGTCTTGCCTAATATCACACATCTCTTTTAACACGACATGACATTAGAACTGAATAATTTTTAGACACAAGTTCTGTACCTCTAGTCACCCATTGACAGTTGGGATATATTTTAAAAATATGTTAACTCTGGACTGGAGCAGTTTAAGAACTGTTTGGACCTGGTAATATATGAGTCACAAGGAGAGTTGTTTCCTTGTTCTGTAAGTATTTTTTGACTGATTTAAACAGTAAATATGCAGCCTGACGAGACATATACAAAGGTTTGTCTATGAAAACAGCCTCCATAGTCTATTTAGCTACACCTATGACCACAAGAAAGGTAGTGCTGGTGGATTTGCGAATTGAAATACTGCAAAAGGAAAACTGTCTCTCTCCTTGATGTTTATGGTGCTGTACATAAAACAAAAAATAAAAGAAAATTAATGAAATTAGTGAAGATCCTTCAATTTCATGCTGGAGAGACATTTTCAGCTGTAAAGACGTTCGCAAAAATAAACATTTCTAAACACAGCAGGAATAAGCTAACACTAAATTCCAATTTTTGTAAATGCAGTCTTGCAGCAGGAAAACCAAATAATCAAAACCACCAGTGCAACAGCATCATCCTGGAAAGTCAGTACTGGGGACCAGTACTAGCAGGGCAGGACTGTGGGCAGTCCCAGTGCAGGTCCAGTGGCTGCCTGTATTGTAACTAGTCCTCTGCCCCCTTAACAGATACTGATGGAAGGATGTGTGGGGGGCAGGGAGGATTATACACCCTTGATACAAGGACAGGACATAAAGTGGTGAAAAGGGGAAAAATTTCCCCAAATCCCTGAAACCCAAAGCATACATACAACCAAGGCTAAAAGGACTGAGCGATGCAGATGGTACATCCTCTTGAGGTTCAGCAGCGGAATGTACTTTTTGTTATTACCTGGTTATGCCACTCCAAGTCATAAAGACCATCTTGACCTAATAAGTAGGACAATTTGAATATGTAAAGGAATGAACTGTATTAACCCAAATCATACCAGGGAAGTGATTCTATTTTCTGAGTGCGGTGAATACCTGTCTAACAGATAATGGATGTTATAACAGCCTTGTCCTGATCCTGTTAATAGTCCTGTCTTTGGGGGCTTAAAGTCAGCTGACTTAGACAGGAGAAAATCCAGCAGGTGGGGAAATCATTGCGGGATTACAGTACGTGAGAATCTTGGCAGCCCCATGAAAGACTTCCCCTAGCTCTAATGGAGCCAGCTTCAGAATGAGAGACACTGCAAAGAGCAGCAGGGGAGAAGGAACAAAAGGTAGCTTTGAGGAGGAGAAAAGAGTACACGAGGGAAATCAGGAGAATCCAGTCCTGTGGGCTATAAGACTCAGATTCATGCTGATTTATGCAGAAGGGGCAAAGTCTAGCCTTTCATCAGAGATATTCAAATGTGTGACAGCTTTTAACATAAGACAGCAAAGGCTAAAGAAAGAAAGGAAGAACTCAACCCACCAGTCACTGAATTTAAACTAAATGAAACTCTGGTGAACCCTGTCAGGGAACCTGTGCTCAAAAAGGAAGTCAGGGGACCTGAGGTCTCAGGAACTCTTGACTTGAGTAGGAAGAGCAGGTATTTCTGATACTGCAAACGCCTCTGCATGAAAACCTTGAGTCTAGCAGAAGTCACTTTCTGACAGCATCACTTGGAAGGAAGTATAGTTGCTTTAATTTGTGCAGTGAAACCTCCTCCACACTCAAACCACAGAAGCTCTGAGCCTAATTCAACTTTATGAACAGGAAGCAGTGTTTTAGTTGAAGAATGATTTTGGCTTAGGAAATTGTTGGTTCGGTCCTTATTATAACCAAGATGAAAATTATCACATATGCATGGTATGTAAACTGAGAAGAGTTTGCATATTTGAATACTTTAATAATGAACCAGAATGTTGACACTGTGACATGATTAGAAGGATAACTTAATATTTTCAAAAAAGTCTAAAATGCAAATCTTTCAAATCAACAAGATCAAGATGAACAACGAGTCTAGGCTTGAATGCTTGCCAGGTTTTCTAATAATATTTTTTTCCTCACTTTAGCACAGTGTTAATTTGGCATCCCTGAAGGTTACAAATAGCTAATTCACAGATCTACTGCCTTTAAAGGCATTGGGCCATAATGACCTTCCAGCTTGATCTCTAGTATAAAGCAGGCAAAATGACTTCCCTGGATTAATTTCCACTTCAAGTCTAACAGTTGAGCACTAAGAACTTAAGAACCTTTAGGCTGGGTTAATGCAAACACCTCTGCAGCCCATGTCTGTCCATATTCAGTCTCTGACAGAGGTGATCAGAGGGAAGCAGAGGTATAACAGTATATACAGAGTGATCCTTTTGGTAACATCCTTTGATGACAAGTTTTTGAAAAACTTTGCATCTCTAGAAGTTTCAGATGGCAAAACATCCCCATCAGCATAAGTAAGCTGTTGCGTTTGCGGGTGGTAAAGAAGTTAAATCTCAGTGCAAAGGCAAACTCTGAATTACGGGAGAGAAAATTCCTTTTGTAAGACAAAGTTATCTCCAAATAATAAAGATGGTATCTTAGGGTCTCAGACACATTTTGCCTTCTTCCTACTGAGGTTCTTGTGTTGTACAGGGATTTCCTTTTTGGAAGAGATGCAGAGCAGACTCTTGTGGAAATAAATGAGGGAGGACAACCTGGCAAAGACCAGCAGCACCAGGTTTTCCTGTCTCGCTGACGTGGCATTCTGTTCGAGGTCAGTCACAGAGCAGGCTCTGACTAAAATTATGATTAAAATTTCAATCATGCAAAAAACACACACTGAGCCTCATCTGCTGGAGTTCTACTCTGGACATTTAAGTGAGATTCTTCTAAGCAAACGGCCAGACTATATGTTCCTGCATGTGATCTGGTTATTCAAAGGTCAGTTTGTAGAAAGAACAAAACATTTTTTGGACATGATTGTTCTCTTCCTATAGTAGATGTCTAAAATAGTTCAGCTGAATCACTTCTTAAAAATGTTATTTTTCTTTTTATCATGAAATAAAAATTTCTAAGGATATAGACTTCTACACTGTGGCTGTCTCTGTCTTCACACTATGTCTGCTGAAATAAATCCTGCCTTTGGATGCTTCTTTTCCTTGATTTGAATGAAGTATGAGGTTGTGGAGTGAAATGACCGAAAGAAGTCACAGTTCCTGAGTAGTCACAGAGGTGGTGGAAAGTGTAATGATTTGCTACAAATACTCCTTTTTCTCCCTCCCCCAAAGTCCACAGGCTTTTTTTGACCCGGTGAAAGCGAGATTATCTCTCAGAAGGAAAACTGGATAGAGACTGCTTGTTCTTCCAGACAACTAAGTAGGAGTCAAGGCAGTTTTGGTCTTTATAAGGGATGTGAAGCAAATTAAATATTACCTTCACTGTTGGTATTAATCACAAGCAGAAAGACTCAATATAAATACATGTATTTGATTAGAAGTGGAAAGGACTACTTGCTTTCTTAGAAAACATTTTGTGCAATGTAATTCTGAGTTGTCTGAGATGAAATGCAACTACTTGGTTAACTGCAAGGAGTTCATAGGGAGACCAAATGATATGAAGTCCAGGCCTAAAGGCAAAACAATTAGCATAGTTGTGCAATCAACCGAGCCTTTACAGTTGCTCTTCACACACTTGGTTGGGCTGGAGCCACACATGACCCCAAGGGCTCAGGGCAGAAGGTTCCCAGCACTACAGGCAGCGGGAAGCTTGTGGGCAAGAGTGAGGAGACAACTGCCTACGTGCCAGGCACAGATCCAGATCTTCTTGTAGTCTCTACAGGCCCAAAGGTCCTCTGGTGCATTGTGGTTTTACTCCAGAGGATGTGTCTGAGCTGAGAAAATAACCCCATTTTATAATTCCAGGTATTCTTCTCTGCTGGCACTCGGAAAGTCAGTGTGGGTGTTAGAAGCTAGAGAGGACCAACTCCTGAAGACGGAGGAGATAGAAAGCAACTTGGTAGACAGTCTGTTCATAGTCTGGGGGCTCTTAGAACAATTCAGTGAGGAAAGTGGCGTGGAAGCATCTGAAGGATGCTGTTAAGCTGTGTGCCTGGGTCCTGCAGGGGAATGGAAGGATTAGACGGAAGAAGAGCTGCAGGCCCTAGAGCATGGCTGACAGTCAGCAATGTGGACAACAGGCAAGAAAAAGTCTGTATGTATCTCTGGCCACCAGACACTGCAAAGGCCCTTCCCTCCCCCTCAGCAGATGGGAACTGAGGTGGTCCTGGCACCACATGGAGACAGAGCATGGAAAATGCTGTACTAAATCTCCTTGATGAAGAAATATCCACCAGCCTGAGGTTTAGCCAAGGCTGCTGCCTCCAAGTAGCTTTGCTAGAGAAGACCAAGCCCTAAGAAAGAACAATGAACAAGGAGGATGAAGTGATGCTAGTAACAGTTTTCCCAGGAAAGGTTTTGAACTGATTTTTTAAAATTTTCAATAATCAGTACGGTGACTCTTAAATCATCTGAGTCAGTCTGGGAGGTTTTATTGATCATAGCAGAATAGTCCATTGATAGAGGAAAAATTATCAGACATTTCTGCCATTCTCAATACCTTTTTTGTCAATCCCTTTTCACCAGCAATAGCTCTTTTACCTACACTAGATTTTATTTTCAAATCAATACAATTTCATCCACCAAACACTGAGTCTTTTACTCTAATAGAATCTAAATATTTTATTTAATGAGCATAAAAGGTTACAATGAATCATGTAACTCATTAGTTGGAACCATTATGCAACAAGAACTTGGTGCCATTTGAAAAACACTTCATGCACGGGCTGAGGTTTGTCATCTCACTAAAGAGCATAAGATTATTTAGTGCTACAGCTTAGAAAGGAAACAATATCTCATGGATGAGATTGTAACAAAAAAAAAACAAACCCAAACAGAAAGAAGTGCTTTCCTTCATAACACACCACAACAACAGCACAAACAGTCTAAAACACATCTTGGTTTCTATTTCTTATACTAAAAACCATAACAGAGGTCCCTGTAATAGGTGACAAAGAAAAAAAACCAAACCAGTCTTAGGACTCTAGTTGTCCACAAGCATTACTTTGAGTCTTTCCAGTGGCAATAAATGTTTCATGGCTTAACAGCCAATTCACCAGACCAAAAGCTGTCCCAGACTGAGAAGTGGGCCATGTTCAGAAGACTAGAGAAGTCATAGACAGACTGGCCTGAGGCTCATATTTTTCCGGATCACAGCAGCAGTCTCAGATTCCTCACAGATGTGACCAGACCACATTGTAAGCAAAGCTGCATTGAGTTCAGAAGGTGAGAAATTAATTGAGATGAAAGAAGAACTTCAGCTGCAGTAATTAGCCAAAGCAGAAATGAGCTCAACTGCAAAAATAAATGTTTAGGCTAGATACTACGGAAAATGTTCTGATCACAAAAATAATGTGGCACTGAGACATTCTGCCTGGGTAAGCCGTGGAGTCTCCACCATCAGAAGTTTTCAAGAAAAAACTAAACAAACTTTTGTCAGAAATGACACAATAATCCTGACTCTGCTTTGGTGAAGGAGATAGACCGAAGGGTCTCCTGTTGTCTCTTCCAGCATGTTGTACGACCCCCATATTTCCCATCTTTACAAGCTGTCTCTGTAACAGTGCTGTTATACTGATTTACTCTAGTTGGGGGATTGGGATAACATGTTCATGACACATGTTCTCATGTCGTCAGCTCCTCAGAAGCTTCCCACTGGTGACAACCAAGCTCAGAGCCAGAGGGCAGTACCCAGTCCCAGGCAGGCAGGGACATGCCTTTATTGCACCACAAGGATTTTGCTGCAAAGTCCTCTCTATTGCTTGAGTAAGCATAAGGGAAGCAAGCCGGCTGACATTTGAAAATCTGAAACTGCAGATCTTATTGATCTCTTGAAGCTGTTAAATGATTGAAGTGCAGTACACCTGACAAATTGAACAGCATTGCCAGTTGGTATAACACGGAGCAGCTCCATTGGCTTTGTTACTAATTTATCACAGTCTAGGATTTGACCCACTGAAACCTGAATTAAATTTTTATATATTCGTGAACTATTTACACTGTATGACAAATCAATACCTTTTTATTGTTCACCTGATTTAGGATGGATAAAAGGGATATTTCAGTATTCTCCAGGGTCACTGAAGAAGGGTCTTGAATGATGAAAGATACAGTAGTTTTTGAATTGAAGAAAAATTTCAGAGTAGAAAGGAAAGAATGTAATTTAGGCTAAATATCTTTTCTATCAATGATATGAATAATACATTTTTTTCACAAACTCATAACAAAACATACTGTCCTCATAGAAGATGACATATAACTCTCTATCTCTCTTTAAGAAAGTATTATTAATTTTGAAAAATCTTTCTGAATTTCTTTGCATTTTGTATGAGCCATATAACCTCCAAGGAATTATTTGAATTTCAATACTGTCTCACACTTTTATTAAAATATACTCTAACCTTGCTTCAGTAATTAACAGGAAGATAGGACCCTTATTTTCTAACAACTGAAATCTCTCAGTTATTTCATATTTTCTTTAAGTATGCTTCTGATTTAAAAATTACTGGGTAACAGTATTAACAGTTTGTCTGTGATAAGGAATATATCACAAATTGCTTACTTGTGTTTCTGCAGTTTATGCTTTTGCCAGTGTGTTTTATGAGTATTTATTAAAGATGACACCTTGAGTTAATAACATAAAATACCTACTAGTTTCATAATCATCACTGCAGTGCAGAAAGCATTAGAGTTACAGTAGTTCTGCATTGATGACATCAATAGATTTACTGCATTCATTTCCTTATGCAAATATTCAAAAAACATACATTACTTTAGAGCCTTTTATAGCATATTGCTTACACCTGAGGGTATCAAAGACTATGAAGATGCAGCGTAGACTTTAAAGTTGGCAGTGCAAGTTGTGCTGTCCCTTCCTTTCCTGTTTTTTTTGTTGCCCTGATATTAGAGCTCATTTAATGTTGAGTTTTGTAGGCACATACACTTCTGCACAGCCCCTACAGTAAGAGGCAGGACTGTTAATGGTCTTTACATGACAAACGACACTGACATCTGTGCTGAAGACAATGCGGAGTGTTGCTGCTCGTAGAGTAGAGCAGGGACTGAATAGACACCCATAAAAATTATTTGTGGGATTTAAGCAGATTTGTCATGTGTTCTCTCAGTGCATACACACATAATCTGCTTCTCCATGTCTTGCAAACAACCTTGTTTGCTCCTGAAATTTGTCCATTTTCCCCCCTCTTCCCCAAGAGAGTTATGTTGCTCTCTGCTCTTGCTGCCTCTGCTTCACCTCACAAAGGGACCTGTGGAAGCTCTGTTTTGTGGGCACATGTCTAGGTTGCCTCCCAGGGAGGTAGATGTCTGCAATACAGTGCTAAGTTGTAAGATCCTGGGGTTGGAACCCTGAATGATGTTCAGGTCACTTAGAGAAGAAGAGGGTTGTAAGGGACCCTGAAAGATCTTGATCTTCCTTTGCTATTACCCAAATCAAGTTCAACTTCACTTATGTCTTCTCTAACTCATACCTTGGCTAGCTAGTTTTAACACCTTCGGTGACAGGAACTTCCTAGACTTCCCAGCAGTTTATTCTGTTGCTTCCCTCTTCTTGTCATTCAAAGCTTTTCCTGAGGTCTGGTCTTCTGTGTGATGATTTAAGCCTGTTTCTTACCTGTGATAAATCCATTTTTTCACACCTCTAATTCTTCCTGTTGATATTCTCTGGACTCTGTCTCAATAATTTATATTTCTTCTTAAAACATAATGCTCAAAACTGAGCACCATACTACAAATGTGTCCCTACTAGTGTTGAGTTGAGAATAATGTTTGTGTTCCATATCTTGCAGACAATATTCCTATTTATTAATCCCAGTAGGAAATTTCCCTTTTCACAACAATATGATACCATGCTGCCGAGCACTGCATTGCTTCTGACCTTCCATAGCATTAGATTCATTTCTGTTGAATTGCTACATAGCTTGTTGCTTGTCTTCTTATATTTATGGTAATACCTATTTAAATAATTTTATGGTGAGTCAACTTTCCTCCAAGGGTTATTTTGGGAGCCAGAATCTGTCAATACTAAAGTGTAGCTGATCTGAAAAAAACATTGCCTCTGGAACATGGAAGACATGGCAATCAAGTTAGCTATCAATAACTCTCTGTCCTCTACTTATCTGGGAAAAAGATAGCCAGTTACGCATCAAAGTAATTAATGCACAATAGTAGTCAGCAATCAGCAATCAATTTTAGAACAATTCTTTTGGGTCAGGTACAATCAGGACCGCTTTCATAAGGCAACACATAGAACTATATGTAATTTTGCAGAATAATATGTCTTAATTAAACATGGAGAGTATCTGGAATCAATACAGTTGAAAAATGCATTCACATTAACCTTATTGAAAGAGTTTAAGTTTTATTTTAGGAAAAGAGCAGCACAGAAAGTTCCAGTCACATCTTGAGGTCCTTCTGCTACTGCTGTCATTGAAGTTTTGCTTGGGAAAGGCCTATAGGATTCAAGACCTGCATTTCGAGTGGAACCTTTATTAATAAACATAGGTGAATTAATACATGCAAACAATTTTGGCAGGGATATACATGGAAATAATGGAAACAAATAGAAAAAAATGTTAAATGGATTAACACACTTAATCGGTCTTAGGCTGCCTAATGAACAATTAGCCTAGTGTTTAATCCTCCTCAATCCATTCATTTTTTTGCAGCTCTTACTCTAAAGATAAACATGGATGATTCCATGCTTTTGTTTTTGGAACTACTCATATTAGTATTACATTGTAACTATTGTCATGGAAATCATGTTATAAATGGGAATGGACAAAAATGGGACATGCTAGAGCACCTGTTACTTGGTGCTTTAAAAAAAGAGTTGCAAAAAACTTGCAGCACTTTAAAACAGGACTGAGGTGACTACTGCTGCTTGAATAGAAATAACTCTTTACATGGAAGGCCTCAGGAACAGACTGTTGATCATCCAACAAGTAACATTGCAACGTTAACCTCTGCTGACCGTGATCAGATCATGCTTAGCATGATCTAGGTTCAAGAGAGAGTATATCAGATGAGTATTTGGGATTGCTGAACTCTGATTTTATGTATTACCAGCAGAGGGAAAAAGCACCAAGCTTCATCCCACTGGTTTCCTGAATGCAGCTCACTGTATCTTTCTATCCCAGCCTATAAAAAATTTTTCTCTCACATAGAGAACAACCCCTCCGTTCACCTAGTGCATCCAAGTAGTGTTTATTTAGTGGTCCCAGTGTGACCAACTTAGACAGGGGGTGGAAGAAAAGGACTACTCTGATGCATAATGGTGGCTTGTAGGCTGGTAGACTCAGGCCAGTCAAATCTTCAGAGCAGCTGCTTACCTGTTCAGTGGGAATTCAAGGTTTGGAAGTTAGTGGTCAGGAACTAATGAGATGGATTGGATGTGTTTTAATTTATTGACATATATTAAAACATCATGTTGATTAGTTTGAAGGCTAGACGGGACATTTTTTGTTGCAATATTCAGCTGCTCCATGAATTGCTGCAGATACTTGAGTGAATGCTTTTTATTTTTTTCTTCCTTTATGAGGCTTTTTTTTTTTTTGGTAGGAATTGCTACTCTCATATGCATGAACCTAACCGCTACAAAGAGTTCTCTAAGGAGCCTTTGGGGTAAGTACCTGTGGCAACTCCATTAGGACCCCTCTGACGTTACCTCTGCCCTAGCCAGTGTGGGATATGTTCCAGTCTGGCCAAGAAAAGTTGGAGTCTTAATAAAAGAAGAGAAATTAAACAAGGGAGGCAGAAAGTGTGTCTAGGGGGCATGAAGTTCTGGATCCTTGCCTAATGCCACATTCATCAGGCTTAATGTAGATAAACTCTGTGTGGATTTGCCAGCAGCAAAGTCAAACTTCTCATCCAAGACTTCCCGACGCATTGCTCTGCAGTTACGATCCTGAAAGCATGAGCAGCTTCTGCCTTTTCATGGGCCTATAGCTAGAATACCCAAACGAATACCAGTCCCATATTTGCATCCATCACTCTGGTCTGCCAAATTCACTGGTATATTTTATGCCTGAAGTTGGCTCAGAGACTTCCCTTCTACAAATGCTTCCAGGGAGTTTTTCTCTGACTTGTGGACAACAGGGCTGCTAGGTGAAGATAGTGATCATGATAGTCACTTTATACTAAATGTGTTTCACGCTAAACATGATGCATGCTAGACAATGCAGCAGTTAAGCATCCCTCTGTGTAGTAATGATTGAACCAGGAGAAGCCATCGCCCATGTAGATCCCTCTGGCAAAGACAAAGCAACAGGTTGTTCAAGCTACCAAAGAAATTTTCTTCTAAAATGTGAATGTGGATATGATGGCTGACAATTGTTTGGTGGGTGTTGTATGTGCTTGCGAACTAGAAATGACCAGAAGCAGTCAAGAAAAAATGTAGCAAATTGGAAGGTGACAGGACAATGACATCAATGACAATGACAGCTGTGAGGCTCCTGAGGGCTCTTTGGGCAAAATGCTGGCTGGAGTAAGGTTTGGAGCATAGAACAAAGAAATAGCACAAAGGATTTCTTTGAGGAATGTTGTGTTTAAGACAAGTGAAGTCAAGCCATTCATGAGCTGTACTCATCTTTAGGGTACAGGTCCAAATGGGCAGCTGGAGAAGGTCCAAAGGAAAACAGCATGAATAACAAGTTTCTAAAGAACAAGCACACAGCTGAAATAAAATATTTTATCAAGTCAAGAGGAGATGACTGGGAGAACATTACATAAATGAACCTTAAAAAGTCAAAATCTAAACCCTTTGCTACATAAAAGGCTGGAATTGAAAGGAAAGTACTAAATTGGTTTTAGTTTCTTAGCAGAGCAGACAAGAGTGACAGGCTTGGTTGCAAAAAGTGGGATTTGGTTAAAATTTGGAGACCTTCTCTCCATAAGAACAATGAAGCACAGGCATGTGCTGTTGCAGGAGGCTGTGAAATCTCTGTTGTTGCAAATTTTAAGGGAATCATTCAAAAAGTAATTAATAAAGACTTAGTTTATTCCATCTTTGGAGAGGTAGATGGGTCAGACGAAGTCCTTACTGGTGTCACTATCTGTGGAATTGCTGCATCCAGAAAAACTGAATGTTGTGTACAATCTTTGAATATGAAGAAGCTTACATTAAAAAGGCCTCTTTCTATCCATTCTGACCCTAATGGATACTGCAGCCTTTTAGGATAAGTTCTAATTGTCACCTTGTACCAATAGGATAACACAGGGACTAATAAACCCTATTATTCTCTGCAGCTCCTCTCTGGACATTGATTTAAGGTATCTAGGTCTAAACAGAGATATCTGTCTGTTTCCTTCCTTAAAATTGGTCAATGTTGAAGGCTGGTTGAAAGGAGTATGTGGAGATTTGGGTCCACCTTCTAACCTACTGACCAAAGTACCTCGATCAGTGACATTTTAGGAAGCAGGAATGTTTCCCATGGATAAACAATCAATGGGGCATTGTTGGGCCACACCACTCCCTGCTGCTACAACTGGCTGCTTCAAATTACATTTCACCCTTTGGTCAAGAAACCTGGGCTTCAAGTCATCTCCCAGCTCATAGAAGATGTCATTACTTCCAGAGTAGGGTCTTCTTCTTTTCTTCATACTGAATAACACCATTGGGGATATGTGTATCTGAGCTTGATACTCAAGGGCTTAGCATTAATCTCAAAGCTTTAACCTTAATATCTGCTTATGGGAAAAAATCTTGGTCAGATAGCTGATATCGTTAAGAAATTCGTAGTCCTTATAAGTCTTGAAAATGTCGATGATATGATAAAAAGAAATCAATCTTTCCCTATTCATCAGAGGGCTCAAATGCTGTTAAAGTGCCTGATATTTCCAATAGTCTCTCAAATAGTCTCTGGAACTGTTAAAATAAAGACATCTTTCCCACATTTTCCTTCTCTGCCTTTCACAAATGATGGTTCTTTTAACCTCCTTCTCCCCTTTTTGTTTGCTTAGAGGATCAAAGCTTTTTTATTTATTTCTTTTTCCTCCTAAAGAGTTTCTGGAGTGTTAAAAAGTACCACCAGTATGCTGAGTCTACATTACAAACAAGTTAAAATTCCCAGTCTTTCAGAGCTTTTCTCCTAGGATACCAAGGAAAGCAAAGTTCAGCTAAACTGCACAATTAATCGCAGAACACTTCCGAGTGAAGAAAATGAGGGTGTTATAAGCCGGGCTATTCTCTTCTTAGAGATTTTAAATCCTGTTCAGAAAGCAAAATTATTATTCTCTGAAAGTTATCTCACTTTATGTACAGTCCTGGAACTACCCCATTAGGTCATCTTCCCTTTTCACTCATGGAATCATCTTAATGAATCGACTGTGGGATTAGCCATATGTAAATACATCCTTATTGACAGCCACATTGACAAGTGAACGGATGAAAAACAGCCTGGACTGCATGTTGCTTTTGCTAGAACAGCAGTCGTTTTTGTTCTGCTTTCAAGACCCTGAGGCAGACAACTTATTTCTTGGTTATGGAGAAAACATGCTTTTTCAAGGTAAATGTATCCTGTAATAATGGTAGATAAAGAAGCATGTGCTGGATGGTTTGACAGTATTTGGGTGAAACAGACTTCAGTGTTGGTTCACCTTTCCCACACAGACAATTGCTATCCTTTTCTCAGCTTCTGAGGGCAAAGACTAGCCTGGTAACTCCATCTCGTACATAGGTCCCACATAGGATGGGCTTGCACCTTTACAAGAAAATGGATTGTCTGTTCATCTCATTGTATGTTCGTCTCATTGTCTGTTATTCTCAGAGCTCTTCTAAAGCCCTGTTGGTTGCAAAGAAGCAAGTAAGCAATCACAATTAAGAGAACCCAAGGGGACACACTGGAAACAGATGCAAGCTAGATATGACAAGTGTACTTTAGTGTGTTCTTCTAGCATTTGGAGAAAAATGCTGAGAAGATTCCTGCAAACTTTACAAATTTTCTAGTAAGATATTCTGTGGTAGCATTTTGTGAACAAATATTTCAAAATAAGGAAAAGCAGAACCTTACAACTGTCTATGCAAATAGTGCGCTGTACAGACCAGCATCGTAAAGTATCTTTTTCACACAATTTTGCTAAAGTTTAGTCTAGTATTACTACATTGGTGTTCCATGTGGGTCTTTGTTTGGTTTTTTGTTGTTTGTTTTTTTTGTTTGTTGCGTGTCTTATTGCAAGGTATCTTTATCCTTCTCTTTGCCTCTATTCTTTTGTTTGCTTATCTGTTTTCTCTTCTCATGAAAATACATAGAAGTGAGAAAAAAGTCATTTTTTGAGTTCTGGAAGCACACTTTTTGATTTTTGTCAGATCTTTTTGGCTGTGTTATTCTAACAGCAGGGCAGCCAATTTCTGCTAAGCATCACAAATGTAATGTAACATTTTCAGACACTAGCAGAACAATATATTCTCGTGCTTTCATAATAATTTCTTCACTGGATGTAGCAAGTTTCCGATCGGGAAGACATGGCACATGCAAGCTGGAGCCAGTATGGGATCTAAGAAGCCTTAATCACAGCTACTTTATATTAAAAAGACAACCATCCTGATGCTGTGAGCTGTACATTAGCATGGTCAAGAACTGCAAGGCATCCCGTACATCAGATAGTCGAGGTCAGAAGGGTCAAGAATGGTCTAGGGGCATCTCAAAGAACAGACCAGCTTGCTATAGGGCTCCGTTCCTCACCAGAGGAGTGTATCTGGCCTGCAGTGTCCCTTTACTCCCATTGCGGAGGACTGGGGTTGCTGGCAGCTCCTGCACCACCTCAGCTCTGCTGTTACATGTCAGTGCAGCAGGGAGCTACACCACTCATGGAACAATATTTAGGGATTTTTGGGGATGAAAGAAATTATTAATAAATTTAGGGATAAATTTTAAGAATTTAGAGATGAAAATGTGTTTTCTAAGATTTTCAGACTCTTTACAAGTGGTTTCCTATCCTATGTGTTGTAGGCCAGTGTCACAGTGATTAGTTTGACCATACAGTATTCAATGACTCTTGCAAACCACTGGTGTCCCAAGGTGTTTTAGCATCTGACACACCACTTTTGCTGAAAGAAGTTTACAGGGTTGCACCGTAAAATCAAGCAGCCCCTTGTTGGCCACTTATCTCAGCCAGCCTCTTTACAGGGCTAATTCCAAAGAAGAGTCCCAGGACTGCCAGATCTCAGACTCAGTAAATTGCCTGCAGCATCCTCCTTCACAGACTGCGAGGTAATATCTCAGTCAGCCTAACAACATGCTCTTGAGGGCCAGCCACCACAAACCAGAGAGGCTGAGGCTTTGCAGAGCCCTAAATTATGCAGTTATGCAGTTATGCAGTTGTGTTAACCTCTCCAGACACAGCATTTAGGTAACACACAAATTGTCTCTGATTGGAGCGTGGACTCATTAGTGGAGCTTTCCATGGGAACGGAAGCTAGTGTATGAGTCTTACTATTTCTCAGCTGAGGGTGCTCTCAGTCGCTACATCCTGCACACTTTCTTTTTGCTCTGTTTTTCACCAGCCTGTCATCTTCTAGACTGAAGTTTTTCACACTTTTCAGGTTCCTTTTAGCTCCTTTCCTCCTGGCTAGCCCAGGGCCTGCCTCCTCCTCCTACCGGTGGGAGGTGAGTTTCTCGTACCACCCACCCCCTCTGCTCCTCTTTTCTTTTTGGCAGTCCCTGCTTCCAGCCTTTGTCCATGCTTTTCCTCTGATTTCATCACAGTCTCAACTCTTTCGTTTTCCTTCCCTATTTTGCTGTTCTCTTATTTTCTCAAGAGCAGTCCTGTTTCTTCTCACCTGCATACTGTACCTCCCTTTCTTAACACCCCTCTTCTCAAATGCGTGGCTCCTTAAGGGTTACTCTGAGCTAACATATTCATCCTTCTTCCCATGAATACATTCCTTCTAACACACTAATTCTCCTAACACAGTTCTGACCTATGAATTTGCTGACTTTGTGGTCACCCGCTGAGTTTTTGATTTCATTCTCCCTTGTATGTACTTCTTTGGTTTTCCTCTGGAATTTGAGAATCTCTCCATTGACTTCCTAAGAGATCCTATCAATCTGCTTCTGCCTCCTTTGGTTTTACTGCACTGTCTCTGGATTTTACCTGAAGCCCATGCATCATTACAAGTTTCCCCTTCCTCCTTCTCTCAAGGATATGCTTAATTTGTCCATGTGTGCTCGCTGTATGCTCATACTTGGTAAGACGTCTGGGTTGCCATGGACCTTAAAATTCTTTTACATTCCACCTCTCCACCTAGCTTCTTTATCGTCTTTTAGCTCCTAAATTACCACTGAAAAAATCACCTCTATGACATTTTCCCTACTAGCTCACCCTTTCCTACCTCTGTGATGCTGTTCCCTTCCTTAGTCAGTGTGACTGGGTGCAGTCCTCTGCATGGATGAATTCTGCAGATACCACTTCCATAACATGTGGAATATTTTTGCCCTGATAGTTGTATCACAGGAGAATTTCTAATCTCTTTAATGAGAGTGTCATCTTCTTCACCACCTTTTCTAGCTTTACAATATCTTCATCCCACATTAATTTTTCCACCTTGAATGCTTGTCTGAGTGTCTTTACTGTTCTTTCTTTCCTTTCCTATCAGGCTAATTTCTTCTCTTTATTTTTCCCATTTTGTCTCCTAGAAATCTATTTTCCTCAACCTTTTATTGACATCACACCTTTTTTTCTTCTTTATTCACTTTTCCAGGTGAGAATTTCAGGTCCACCAAAAGTCTGCTCCAAGTTCCCATTTCATCCATGAAATGTTCATAAACCATTCCCTCTGTACACATCTTGCCTGATGTACATTTGATATAGTTTATATACTTGGTCACCATCCTGCATCCCTTTGGACATACTGAGAAAGGGACTTTCAAGGTCAAGGTCACCTGTGCTATCAAGGTCAAGCCACTTTGAAGTGCTCTGAAGGAAAGCTGCCTTGGTAATTAGGGTTAAAACCACGCTTTTGCAGGTGGACGGACTGGGGCTTAGAAGGTTTGGAAAAGCTGCTACACTGCTTCTTAGGTTTTTGAGACAATCTATTGATTTACTTGAGGAGCTCATAAGTTTCTATAGAAGCAGTACAATTGCTAACTGCATAAATGCTCCCATAATCTCAGCATAGATATGAACAACAGCATGATAACAGCTCCAACGATGTCATTTTATGTTTGAGAAAGCCAATATGAGATATAAGCAATATAGTTCTGCAGTCTTTTTTCTGTAATTTGCCATAGCTCTAGTAAATTCTCTTCTTTTTGACTTTAATAGGTTTATGGTGATTTACCCCCCATGAAAATTTGCTGCATTGCTTTGGAAAGACATTTAGAAACAAGGCAGTGTATTCCTTGCAGTTTTGTTTTTTTTTTAAACTGAACATTGCTGAAATAAAATGTCCAAAAATCTTATAATACAGTAGATAAGCCAGCAAATTCATTTAGGTCACACACTTGATTCTGGGCTTACCTGAAAAAGGAACCAATTGCAGTAATCTGTAATGGTTAAAACACCTCTAACAATGAACTCTGGTTTTGTCTCAGTGGAAATAACTGGCAGTTGCACTGAGGCTGTTCCCAGACATCATTGTGTCTAGGTGGAATTCCTATTTTTTTTTTATCATTTTACTCTATTCCTAAAATAAACTTATGATTTTCAAGCCAATCTGTATTTTCATAAGATGAAATGTGGCCAGGATTTTTCTGCCAGTTTAGGTCTAGATTATCACAGTGAAAGCTGACCTTATTAAGTTCACAGCCGGGAACAGCCACAGGCAGAGATTTAGGAAGACAGTACCAGGCAAAGACTATGCTCCTTCCCTGCCACCTTTGAAGCCCGGGTCCACCACCACCATGCTCTGGATATTCAGCACTGGGTGCAGGGGCAGGGTGGCTGATCATCCTTCTGGTCACCCCTTCTTGCTGGCTGTGGATATCCCTCCATTGCAAAGGCAACCCACCCAGGGACTGAAGAACAACCTTATTCTCCACACTAGTAGAGAGCAAGAAGCCAATCTTCTCATTAACTCACTGACCTGGGATAAGTTCTTGATTAAGCTTTACACCAGTTATCAGTTTATATATCAACAAGCAGAAAAAAAGCCAGTCGATATTGACCTTTGTCAGAAGAGCTTATGTATCTTACTGCAGTTATATGTATTCACACACAAATAGTAACGCTGTCTGGTCCTGGAGTGTACCAAACGTCTCTGTGTTGTTCTGTGGCATCCTGAGGGTCATAGCATGCCTAGCATGTTACCAACCAGAAGAATTGACTGATCAATAACTATAGTACAACAAGTTGGAAGAAACGAGGTGCAGAAATCCTGATAAACATTTTACAAGGCTTTGGAAACAGCTTTCGAAAACTGAACAGAGAGTGAAGTTCCTTCTGCAGGACGCTATTCAACAAGGCAAGTTCGACAGCCTCAGAAGCAGGATCTCGCACCCTGTAAAAGGGTTAGGCTGGATTCTCAAACCACACTACTCCCCCAGACCCTTGGTGTGGATCACTTCATGAGATCCTACTGAATTCTTGTAAACCAACAGAGAGTTCAGCCCACCAGGTTTAAAAGAAAAATTGCAATGAGACCCTAGCCATAAGTGACACTAGAACCAGGTCATTCAGGTCTTATAATATTGTATATGGGACTCTGCAAGCTTCTGGAGTTCTGCAGGACACTTCTACAGGAGCATTGTGTTTGAACAAAACATCCGAATAGCACTTTCTTTAAATGCAGTACATCCCCTTACACTTTCTTCATTTTCAAATTCAGCTTTGCTTATGTAATGCATACAACTGAACTGAATGATACCACTATTTGTAATATATTTCTTTTCTTTTGGCTTTTCAGCCTGATTTACTACTTTGCTTCACCACAATTTAATTAGGTATAAAAGTGAATCCAGACAGATACTTTGCCCCTGCATCGTTTTAGATTCACTCACAATGATAAAATTAGAATCTCACTCCTAGACAAGGTGTCAACATTTGCCTAAAAAACTTTATTTGTAGAAGCTTATAAGTAGGTCATCAGCACAAGTAACCCAGACAAAAATCAACAGCAATTACAAAATCATCTCAGCTCTGGGATGGAAGTCTTCTTTTAACATACTTGATACTAATGCCATTTTGCTTATTTTTAAGTTACAGAACAGTAAAGTGATTGATGGATTTTCTATTTTGGAATGAATTTTTTGCTTTATATATAATGCTGGACTCCAGAAATATTGAAAGTAGCAGTGGACAGCATCATTCTTTAAAAAAAAGCAACACACAAAACACCCACAGAAATTAAAATATGAATTCTTCCAGCAGAAGACAAATTACCTTCCATTGTTCTTCAAGTAATCAGTTTATTAAGAAGGATTTGCAGGGATTGTTACTGATTTAACTCAAAGAGTGAACGTTACAAAAGTACAATTTTTCTATTACTCTAAGTGTGAATAAAAGGAGCTTAATGTGCAATTTCCTCCAGTATAACTGGGGAAGTTACATTTTCTTGTAATATCTGCATTTATTAACATGAACAACAGCAGAAGAAGTCATAATGGTTTAGATGAATTTGAAGAAAATGAAAGAAGCGATTTTCTTAAAGTATGTATTGGATCAGGTGGATTGTATGCTTTCCAAATTGTTTTCATGCATATTTAATCAACCTGAGACATGTACTTATGCAAGCTGAAATAGGTACCAGTCTGTGTCCCAGGCTGTTCTGTTTCACAGTCTTCCCGTGGAGATTTTTTAAAGCTGAATTAATTATTTTTTTTAAATATGAACTAAAATCGTGTTCAGCAGGTGGCATAAACTGAGAAAAAGCCAAAGAATTCACAAATTACCAGCAAATCCTTAGCTCAGTTCAATGCAGTATCAGTAAGCTGCTTAGTTTTTCAATAATTGCTTGGTTTTTGGCAAGATTGCTGAAATACAGATGTATGTGTAAATGATCCATGGAAACAATGCAATAACCTGAGGGTGAAAAACCCCCCAAATCCTACACACACCCCAAATCCTACCTACACACACTGGCATAGAGATACACTTTCTCACACCCCCATGCATATCTCAGCAGATATGTGTGCCTGACACACACCCAGATGAAATATGGGTTGTACCCACACACATCTAGGTCTACACACAGAGTTAGATAAACACTGTCTAGGAATAAAAACACATTTCTATAAATCTATACATACAATACATCTATATGCATCCAAACAAACACAAGCACAGATGTAGACACACACACCCAGGGACACAGGAACACAGGCAAGGCACAGACACAGACAACTCTGGAAGCACATATACCTGTACAGCTGGATGCATACTCACATGGACAGATAGATATACAGGCATATAAGAGGGAGAGTTTACATTGGCTCTATCATCCCTGCTAATTTCTCCTTTCTTTTTGAAGCCTTCCAATTTTAGGACCCTGGAGTGATCCAGGTCCCTGCAGGGGAGACACCTCAGGAGGAGCAAAGCACTTCCCGCTTCTTTAACATTCCCCACCTCTCTCCCCCTCTCTCCCAGAAGCGGATCCAGGGAGATGAGCTGGGCACCCAGCACGGCTCTCCCAGCCTCTGGCTTGGCACTTTGCACCGCAGTTTAAGGAAGGGTAGAGGATGCCAAGCTTAAGTTCTCCTCCATTCACCCCCAAAGTCTGCCTCTGCGGGAGCAGGAACCTTTGGCGACATCTGGACACAACTGCTTTGCCCTGGGTGAGCCACCCCCTTTCTGCCCGCCCCTCTCCCTCCCCCCACAGCTGCAGACCATAGGGGTCCCCCTGCACCCTACTTGCCCTTTGCAGGTGTGAAAGCCCCTGTCACCCCCTTACCTTCTCCTGGCCCCAGACTCCCATCAGCAAACCTTTTTCCAAGCCGCCACGATAAACTTTTTCCCCGGCTGCACAACCCGCAATCCCCTGGGCAGCGGCTGCATCTTGCAGGATGGGGGATGCGGGCTGCAGGGACCCGAGGTGCGGGGATCAGGGCTGCAGGGTGTGGGATGAGAGGACTGGGATGCGGGATGCAGGGATGTGAGGACCAGGATGCATGGATCCGAGACGCAGAATGCAGGGACCGGGACGTGGGGTATCGGTGCCCAGCTCCTTACCGTGCAATGAAGGTGGGTCCCAGCGGGGGTCTCCAGCTGCTACCGGGCATCGCGGGCCTCCCGATGTGCTCGTTAAACATCCACCGGGGACTCTCACCCCCCAAACTTGTGTGAGCTGCTTCCTCTGGGAACAGTCACGCTTTCTCTCCCCCCCACCTTGGATCGGATCCCGATGGAAACTCGTCAAAGGCTTCCTAAACGGTCAGGGGTAAGGCTGGGAGGGAGGAGGAGGAGGAGAGGGGGAGAGGGAGGGAGAGACTGCGATCACCAGGCAATGATCCCCTTCCCTTCCCCTCTCCTCCGGAGCACCCGCTGCCCGCTTCTCTGAGCAACTTTGGCTCCTCTTGGCCAGGCGGAGCCTGGTACCAGCGCTGTCACTTGGGGTCCCCTTTCGCAGCCTGGCATCTTTCTAGATTTCCTCTCCTTTCTGGACAAAGAGGATTGGTGCAAAGCTTTAAATTAGGAGGCGACCTAGAGTTGCAAAAGACAAGGAGCCGGAGCCGACAGGCATTTGCATCCCGCCTCTCCCGGCACTCTGGGCGGTCAGTAGCTCTAAAGAGGGGAGGCTGCCTGGGGTTTATTCCTACCGTTTAATCATTTACTGCGTTTCTAGTTCTAACTTTGAAGCTGGCTATGGCTCTCGGCACGGCCGGGAGCGAGGCTGTGGCAGGCAGTCCTCGGACGGAGGCTGCGCTCCCCGCCGCTGTTTGAGCGCAGCCCGGTCCCCGTCCCGGGGGGAGGACACGGGGGAAGGGAGGGAGGGGGGGGGGACGGGACACAGGGACGCTGCTGTCGCCTGGCAACCCTGCATCCCTGCCCCTAGCATCCCTCCCCCTGCGTCCTGGTTGGGCGGGGCCGGGGAAGGGGGTGGTCCGCCGAGGGTGCTGCGCGCTGGCGCTGTGACTTGTCGCATCCTCAAAAAGCCGGGAGCGGGCAGGGGAGGACTGAGAGCAGACAGGAGAGCCGAGGCAGGTCGGGGTGTTGTTTCACGATCCTTCTGTTTTCTCTCTTCCAGCTGGCTTGATAAATTTGCTTCTGCTCTTCATCTCCTAGAAAAATAATGTGTTTGTGTAAATGCATATAGAGAGATACAACATATACAACAGATATGTAGTTATATATAGATATATCTAAGTAAACGTGTATATTATAAACATGCTATCTGCATTATCTATATTCTTAATGTTATCTCTCTATACGCTAACTCTCATGTATGGGAAGACAGAAGAAAAATAGTTACTGGGGAAAGATCACTCCAGAGTGCAGCAAAGCTGGATTCANAAAAAAAAAAAAAAAAAAAAAAAAGCTTCTATCTGTGTTATATATGTTTGAAAATCAAAGTTTTCCATCACCTGGAGTGTTAACAGGAGGCCGTGGTCCTAAAGAGAGAAATAAGCACTATGGGGTGAGTGTGCTGTCACACTCAATGAGGGTAAATGTGCTGCCTTCAGAGAGGGTGAGTTTAAGCCGTGCTGCATGGGGCATCACCGGTGTTACATGTGGCTTCATTGCTCATTCTCTGCTATAGGGGACAGCAAGCAGCTGCTTCGTGCTGGTTGAGCGTAGTATGGAGAGGGTATTCACAAAATCCCAATACCCCCCTTTCCATCAAAGTTCTGGTTGGAACACTGTGAATTTCTCACCTCTGACTCCTCAGCATCATCCACTCTGACTGTTTCCCCCCACCTTTGGACTTGCCCCCAGCCCAGCCCCCCACTTGCGTACCATTGGTGCATGTAAAGCAAAGAAAGAGGCATTGCAGTCAGGAGCTGCAAACTAGCAACTCACATGGGGCCACTATTGTTTCAGCAGCTCTCGTTCCAGTGAGGAATTAAGCCAAAGTAAAATGAAATAAAACAACAACAAAAAAATTCGTTTTTGCTTTTTAATATTTTATGTTAAGTTATTTAACATCTGTTTTCTTTTGTGATCTACCCATTACATTTGAGCTACTTCTCTAATTTTGTAAGAGATTTTTTCTTGGAAGCCAAGGACATTTGCTAAGTTGTGCATGTTCAACTGTTTAATTAAGGACTTCAAAGTTAAACGGGAAGCAAAATGAAAGAGTCCAGTTCCTCTCAGAGTTACCCTACTGTAAATTGGATTAAAATGTACATGAGACATTGCCATAACATCAGGATAAACTGTAAGGAATAGGAAATTAGTCCCGTGTATTTTAAAACATAGCGCAATTTGACAAACAGGTCTGGAATATTTATTTTTCAGTCTCGCAGACTGATTGCCAGGAAAGAGTAGTGGAAGGAAGGATATTATTCTGCAGTGCCTTGTACACAGCAGTCATGGCTCAAAGTGAGTATGAAAGTAGGTTTTTGGTTGGGTAGGATATAAAACCAAATGTGTGTGAAATTGGTCACCACAGGCACCAAGTGCAACTTGGCTGAGACATATCGTGTTATTCGTAGCAGGCCACTTAGAGGCAAGAAGGTGACCCGGGCATTCGTTCTCTTGCTTTGAGAAGCATCCTTGGCATGGATGGTTCACTCTTTTTCCATGCCTGCTGCGGTGCAATGTCTGATAAAGGTCACTAACACTGCTACTACTTGCATTTGCACCTGATTTATGGCTACCGAGAAGCAAGGAAACAAAACCTGACCAGCCGATCAAGCTGCAGGCAAAAGCACAAGGGTTTCAGTCCCACTTTATGCCAGTGCTCTTCCTCAGCTGGTTCTCCTAGCACAATGGGGCTTCATTTTAGTCATGAGAGAAATGACTTTATTTCAATGTAAAATTCTGCCAGAAGCATCTTTATTGTTACAGTGAGAACAACTGTGACTCAGTTGCCTTTTTTGGGATAGCACATGCTACATCCAGAGAGTGTTGTGAGGATGCAGTCCCATACTGGGAACATGTTTTCAGTCAGTTAGAAGCTGAGATTTAGAGGTACACACAGTGGTACAAGGCAGGGCAATCCAAAGATCTCAGTGAAGCTCTGTTCTAAGCTGTGTTTGGGTGTTACTAGGCAAATTACTCATTTGAGGCTAAATTGTGCACCTTACACTAAGCTTGATTGTAGACACACCCATGGTTACGCAGAGCAATCAGGCAGTACAAGTTCTGCCAGGGGACAGCTTTAAGAAAACAGTCAACTCAATGTCTTTGACCTGAATCCAAACAAGAGTCTTAATATGATTTTTTAAAAATTTATATTCTGTCTCTGACACAAAGAAGTTAAAGCAACATTAAAAGTTTTTGAAATAGGAATACTTTGTGTGAATTATCTGTTAGTGAAATAACAGTTACAGCTAGCTAAAAAATAGATTCCTTTCAAATTGATTTCCCACATCACACCAAATTGAGTTCGCAGAAAGCTTTGATGAGCAGAAGATTTTGTTTTTATAAAATCCATGAATGCGATTAATTAACAGGTTTACCACCACAAATAAACAGATGTGTATCTTTTTCTTACATGGAATTTTAGCATGAGCTTCAATACTGTACACGTGGGAACATTCTAATTTTACATTTAATGGCAAGTTACTGTTTCAGCAAAAACACTTTGTAGGATTTCCTAACTTGCTGTAAGCAGCTATTTTGAGACATGCTCAAGTTATTTGCAGATTAAAGCCTAAAGCGATGCTTTAGAAAAATTGCCAGTGTGCATGTACAGCCAGGGAGTGATCTATGGGTTGGGCCCAGCCTACCTGAATAATTCATGAGACCTATGATCTTTCCTCTTTTCCTGGGGACCTTACAGAAGTGAACAGGGAATAGGGCCATGGATCAATGAGTATTTTCTATCAAATTGCTCTCTGTCATCTGATTTCCAACAGTCCTGCAGCTGCTTCCTCTGTGTATGACTGGGCACAGTCCCATTCTGCAGCAGTTGTTCTGAGCTAACAGTTGTGGTCATCACCACAGGACCAAGTCTGGTACATCTCAGTGGTTTGGGGCACACATCAGCAGCACCTAGAGATGATATTGTCCTCTCCTGGGAGTCTGCCAATCTCAGGGTGCAAAACACCACCTGGGTGGAACAGCAGTGCTACTCTCACATTTTGGGGTAGCCACAGGGGTCTAGATGTGTCTTCAATGGCCATGGTAGTGTCCATCTTTGGGGTTACAAAAGCAAAAAGTTCACGGCGGTTATTGCAAAGATCTACAAAGCCCCACACTGTCTGGCTCATCCCTGCCTGCCAATTGTAGGTGACACTGACATACTCCAAAGGAATAGCCCAAAGGCTTTCAGAGGGACATGTGTCTCATCTGGTAATTCCTAGGGAGATCCATAGCTCTGAAAAATGTCATATTCAAGAGCCTCATGGATCACCATGGAAAATTATGTACTGTACCAAGAAGTGGCAATCTAGTATGAGAACAAGTATGCACTTTCTTCTCTCTTAACAACACTGATGGTTGATTAACTTCATCATGAAACTCATCATCAAAAAGGAACGTCTTCTTTTCTTATTGTTAAGTGGTTTTGAAGAGATGTTAGGTCAATACACATAATGCAAAAAATCCCCATGTACATTACTACTGACAACGATTACTCGCTTATGGCTGATTTGTGTGGCGCTCACTGGGACTTCAGGGACATTGTTGTTTCCTGTCAGATTTCCAGTGACAACTTTTTCAGCTGGCTGAAAGGATATTCGTCTAGACAACATGGATAATATGCTATGGTGTGCTCAGGCATTTCTTGGGCAGCCTGAGCCTTTCTCAGCCGCAGGTCAGTGGAAACTCTTACTAAAAGGCTCAACACAACAAACCCCTGAGCTTCACGTGGTATGGTACGGCACATGGAAGGAAGACTGCACTCAACACTGTTTGTATACACGCAGCAACATACTCCCTTCTGCCTCCGTGTCTCATGACCATCAGTATCTCCACATACCCCTTCTCCTCAGCTCCCCTTCCTCCAACCAACTTTCTCATTTCCTTTAAACAGTTTCCCTCTGCCTTTCTCACCTTTTTCCCTTTTACTCTTCAGACAGTTGGCTGCCTGCTTATGCCTGTTGACCATGTTTCCCATTAACCCTAAAGTTTCCTTGCCCCTTCTCAGCAAAGAGACCTTTTTCCATTGAAGCAAACAGCAGCTGTTCATCCTCATCAGCTACAACAGGAGAAAAGGTCTGGCTTCACTGTGGGAACTACCTGCCCCCTTTCCACCTCTGTTTCCTACTCAGAAATCAGGTTTCTCAACATATTACCAGGGACACACATGACACCCAACTGTCATCCAAGTGGGACTCCTTCATAAAAATACATGAACAGGCAAGGCTCCCTCCAGCACTCCGTCAGGCATACAAGTATACACACTCCACTCGCACCCCACAATCCTTCCCTAGCCAAAATCCTACCAATTTGTGCAGGTGCAGGGATGAGCATCACTCAGGCTCTGCCTGTTGTATGCCTGGTGCACACAGCACCCTTTGGACTACCCCTGTTTTCCTTTGGTCATTGTCCTGGAGCCAAGTTCACCATCAGTCTGCAACTTCTCACTCCGTCCTTCCCTAAATCTGTGATATAGGAGATGAAATTTGTCTTCTGAGAGGTGATGACTAGCCTTTTCCAGAAGGAGCAGGGCTCTTCTTCACAAGGAGACAGGTCATGCACAGTAGCAAATTTGAGTCTCTGCCATATTCTTTAAACCAATACGTGCAGATGACCTCATTCTACAAAATTTTGTCTGCTACCTCTTTTTCCTACCATGTGAATAATTGGGTACCAGACACTGGAATCACCTAACACATTTTGCTTTTGACTTAAGTCACCTTTATGTTTCTGCACGTTATTATTATCTTTATTAATATTTCAGCTGGTAGCAATCTGGCTTCTTCAAACTACTCCTTCCTCCCCCCTGAAAATCCCCTAACAACATTTCTTCTAAAACACTTTCCCTTCCCCCATCTCTCTTCCCTGTAGGAATTACTGCATTTACATATTTCATTTAAGGTGCTTAGGAGTTATTGACAAGTTTGCTTTGCCCCTGGGGGGTTATACGACACAGTCAAGCTGTGAGCCACTTAAAGCATTGACTGGCTGGAAGAAAAGATTGCTTGTGACTCTGAATTAGGGCATGGGCCAAGAAATGTAGCACAGTGCTGTCAGGGGCTGTGGCACATAGATCCATTTCCTTTATAATCCTATCGTATCTATGACCTACCACATACAGAGCAAGGCAAAAGATCTACATTTTCCCATTAGCTCAAGATACGGGCTTCATGTGAAATAAATTTACTCACAGCCCCTGCGCCACTGCTTTGCAAGCCTGAAAACCCTGTTTTTATTATGTCAGTGAGGGTATTTCAGACTCTCTTCACACTGAGAATCCATCTGGATATACTACTGTCTAAATGTCCTGCTGAGATCCTGCTTTGCCACTAGTTAAAAATGAATGGCTAAATTTATAAACAGGAAGTTTATTGTGTTTCTCTGCTGAAAGATATTCTGAATTTTATCTTGGCTGGGATTTTTGCTGGTTAAGATTTTTGTTGTTGATTTTTTTTTCTTTTTCCCAACCATTTAATTTTACTAGCACTCCTGAGAGGAACACTGAGTTAAAAAGCTGAAATAAAAGGAATGAAGTTCTTGGAAATGAGACTGGGGAAAGAAAAACAAAGCAAGAAACCCAAACCAGTCACAAGCTAAGGATCTCATCTATCCCCTAACAAAAACAACATTTTTCAACAAGGAAGGCATACCTGCGCTTGGAAAACTGCTACTAGTGCAGAACATAATTGAGCAGATGGTGACAAAAATGGCATTTGTGTTGTTTCAAAGCCTTTTTTTTTTGTCAGAATGCAGTAGTTCTCTCTAGTTTAAGTAAAGAAAGGAAATACAGGGAAACTGAGAGAGTTGCATGGTTTTCTTCAGCTTGTTCTATTTAAATTGCATACCAGTAGATGTGGTTAGGAGAGTAATGTAAGATTGCAAAGCAATCCAAATTTAAGAAACATGAAAATTAACATTGACAGTGGAATCTTAATTCAGCTCCCTTGTGCATGTGCATGTTGATACACTCTTTAATTGGTTTAATACTGTCTTTTTTCTTTTTCAGAGAATCCTGACACATTCTGGACTCTAAGGAAATAGGATTTTGTCAGTAATTTCTCTGCAACGTTCAGTGACTCTGGCTTGTATACTGTGCTCTGTTCTTACCCTGTGTTAGAGAGAATGGTCTTTTTCTTCTCCAGAAAAAAATTCAAGCATTTTGAAAACTTTTTTACTTTTTTTTCTTTTCTTTTAGTTTTAGTGCATTCCTGATGTAAGGGCTGGTACTTTGGTTTTTCATTTCACAGGGGCAAAATAGGCATTGCAACCTGAAAGTGTTCAGAGATTCTGAGTGTCTGATTTTTCACGTTTTCTGAACAGTTCACATTATACTTTGAAATAATGGCTGTTGCTCACCTTACTTGAACTCCATACTCCCAGTTGTTGGGTTCTGTTGGGTTCCAACTTTTCTGGGAGAGCAATGTAGTTAGACTCATTCTTACAAGTGACTAAATCTTTTTGTACGAAATTATGCATAGAGACAACCAACATGGAAAAGTCCATCATGACGACGAAATTTTGGCAAATTGGAAGCTATTATAATCAGAGCTTCATGATGGGAAAAGATCAGTAGACTACCACCTAGTATTGTTCCCAGAGTTGTAACAAACTCTAATAATTTGGTATTAAATTGTGATGAGAATTTGGTTTAAATTGACTAATTAACATCATCATTAACATCCAAAGCTAATTGATACCTTCACTCTTCAAAGCTAATTTCATGAGTCCTGTGAGATGGCAGGGGGGAGCTGGCTTGCTCTTTTATTGGTCTTTGTCTCTTACAGGCTTTTTGCCAAATATATATATATATTACCTTCAAATTTAATCAGGACACATCTCTGTGGGTCTTTCCTGTGTCCTTCACAAATAAGGGAAGGCTGAGATCACCTGCAGATAGTTGCTAGAGATGGTGGACTTTGCTCAGACTTGGTATTAGAGGGGACTGCCAATGTTGGCTCTTATGTAGCCATAGGGCCCAAGCTGTGTATTAGTACTAGATAATCTGACTGTGGATGTATGACAGTAATTCCATTTACACATCTAATTTTCCATGCAAAGGCTTAATGAGGGAAAAAACCTTAATTTTCCAAGTAATAAATGGCAACCAACGTCAAACCCTCTCACTGTAGTGTGTACTTGTGTCGCCTGGTTTAACTGTACAGCATGCTCTAGAAGGTCTGGACTTCAGACTACTGTGAAGGAAGGGTTTCAGGAGGGAAAAGAAAAGAAGAGTGAAAAGATGACTAAAGTACAGGTCCTAGATGGATTATGTTGTGCTGATTTTGGCTGGGATAATTTTCTTCACAGTAGCTAGTGTGAGTTTTGGGTCTATACTGAGAACAATGTTAACACACTGATATTCTACTTGTTGCCAAGCAATGATTACATTAAGCCAAGGATGTTTTCAGCTTTTCGTACTGCCCCCGCCCTTCCAACTTCTTTGCTACAAGAAGCTGGGAGGAGACACAGCCAAGACAGCTGACCCAAAATGGCTAAAGGGGGTATTCTGTACCATAAACCATCATGCTCAGTATATAAGCTGGGAGTTGGCCAGACAGGATGTGATCTCTGCTTGGGGACTGTCTGGGCATTGTCTGGTGGGTGGTGAGCAGCTGCATCACTTGTTTTTCTTGGGTTTTGTTTTCATTGTTTTCCTTTTCATTAAAATTCATTAGTATTAGCATTAGTAACTATTTTTACTATTAGTAGCATTAATATTATTAGTATTATTTTATTTTATTTCAGTCATTAATCTGTTCTTATCTCAACCCATGAGTTTGCTTACCTTNGCCAAGACAGCTGACCCAAAATGGCTAAAGGGGGTATTCTGTACCATAAACCATCATGCTCAGTATA
Source organism: Syrrhaptes paradoxus (assembly GCA_013400615.1). Lineage (NCBI taxonomy): Eukaryota > Metazoa > Chordata > Aves > Pterocliformes > Pteroclidae > Syrrhaptes > Syrrhaptes paradoxus. The sequence goes on along the minus strand of VZTO01019319.1, from coordinate 20,912 downwards.
TAAGCTGGGAGTTGGCCAGACAGGATGTGATCTCTGCTTGGGGACTGTCTGGGCATTGTCTGGTGGGTGGTGAGCAGCTGCATCACTTGTTTTTCTTGGGTTTTGTTTTCATTGTTTTCCTTTTCATTAAAATTCATTAGTATTAGCATTAGTAACTATTTTTACTATTAGTAGCATTAATATTATTAGTATTATTTTATTTTATTTCAGTCATTAATCTGTTCTTATCTCAACCCATGAGTTTGCTTACTTTTTTTTTCCTCCAATTCTCTCCCCCATCCACTGGGGTGAGGGGAGTGAGTGAGTGGCTCTATGGTGCTTATAGTGGCTGGGATTAAACCTCGACATATTCCCTGGTGGCTTTCTCATGGTGTCGCAGAAGCACTTCATGTGGTGACAGTTATCAGAAACTTGCCTGGGAACAGAAATAGCTTTCTAAGAACAGTATTATGTGATCACACCAAACCTCCATCCAGGACAGTATTTTCTGTCTAGTCATGGTCAATAGGAGATGCTTAGAAAAACATGGGGACTGGACAAAGGAGAAAATTTTTCTCTTGATATACCACTCATGGCTTCCAGTAACCTGTGCTTTAGGGACTTTAATCTTCTTTTGATCCCCTTATTCTATTTGCCTTTACAAAACTCTGCTGCGGGGAATTTCCTCCTCGAATTAGGTGTGGTGTGTGAAAAGCACTTCCATTTTTAGCATTTTAAGCCTGCCTCAGTGAGAACCCTGATTTACTGTATTCTGAGAAACCACAAATACTTTTTCCTTCATCATCCACTTCATATTGTTCTTAGCTTTAAACATTTGCTATATCCCTCCTCTGCATGAAAGCTGAAAAATTCTAGGCTATTTAGTTTTCCTTTTTCATTATTTGCTTCTGACCACATTTTTGACCTTCTCTATTTCATTTTTGGGTTCACAGTACCTTTTTCTGAGATCAGCAGACCATCATTTGGAGCCCTCAAAGTGTGGTAGAAATACCTGTTATTACAGTGTCATAATGGTGATATTGGTTTTCTTTTTTTCTTCCTAACAATTTCTAACCTTTTTTTTTTGTCCTTTTGACAGCTGAGCTGGCATTTTCAGAGAACTATCCTAAGCAGTAATAGTTAATTTAGAGTCCATTGTATCATATTCATAGCTTGAGTTATCTTTTGTCTCTTCTGCAGTATTTCACATTCATTGACAGTGACTTCCATCTGCAATTTTATTGTCCAGTCAGTCAATACTGTGAGATCCTTTTGTGCCTTGTAGCTATTAGTTTTACTTTTTATTATTCTGAATAATCTCTCTATATGAATAATAGTTTCATGTCTCATTAGTTAATCATTTTCCAGATCTTTCCAGACTATGTTAATCAATATAGGTCTCAGAATGGACATTTGTGAAACTCACTGGGAGGTATTCCTTCATAATGGAAGTTGTACACAAATCCCTACCCGTTTCTTCCTCATTTTCAGGAACCCTCTGCCTCCTCTTGTCTTCACTAAGTTTCCTTGAGAGTCTTTTATGAGGAAATTTGTCAAAAATATTGCAAAGATGGTCACCTGTATCTTGTTGCTTATGGGTTTCAAAGTGCTGTTGCAGCCATGTGCAGCATGGCTTTCTCCATGTCAAGAACATATTCCCAATAGATTTTTCCACACATTAGTTTGTACCATTCCTTGCCATCATTTTCCCAGCAATTTTCTAGTATGACAGACAGATTTATTCCTCTGTATTTCTCCAGATCACCCCCAAAATGCTTTTAAACAAGAGCTGGCACATTCTATTCCTTCTGTAGCAGGGCTGACTTAAGAAATAGGTTACAGACCAGAGGCAGTAGGTCAGCAGTTTCATATCTGAATCCCTTTATCGCTTGGGTCTGGCAAATTTTTATTGTTCATTTAATCATTTTTTATATATCTCTGCTCTTGACAACTACATTTGAGACAGTTCCTCAGACTTGTCACCTGTAAAGAAAGGCTACGGTGGATGCTGATGGAAAAAAAATCATTTGCGTTTTTTCTGTTATAGCCTTAACATCTTTTGGTGCTTCTTCTATACCTGGACTATTTGTCAATCCCTTACCTCTGGCAGCTTTCTTCTGATGTAGTAAAGAAAAAAAATTACTATCTGCCTTTATGCTTTTTTCACACATTGCACCTCAAAACCTTTTTCTGTTTAATGCATGATGTTGAAGATTTTATATATCATAAAGCAATTGCCTAAATCCCATCTCTCTGACCAACAGGCAATCCAGTGCAGAAGAGGGAAAAATGTAAATAAGCTGTGCTGAAGATGAGCTTTGCAACTGTTTGTGAAGGCAGGGATATTTGTGGCCATTTGGATGGCATCTGAAGCAACTCATACAAGTGTGAGGTAGATGCCAGGACTCCTAAGGCCAATTTAGTGGAATCTCAAAGTACAGTTACACCTACCATTGGTGTGTGACACAGGTTTACTTCATCAGGTCTTTTCAGGATGTCAAGGCTTACCATAGAAAGCCTTGCAAAGAAATATTTTGCCAACCCTGCCCAAAAGAATGCTCATTCTTTGGACTGGCCATTTTATTTCTGGCTCCCTCACCTTTCTGGTCATACTTCTAACATTAAGAGTGTCACAGGTATTACCCTAGCAGTAAAAAAAGAACTTTTTTATTCTGTCTCTGTTTCATATTTCCTTAATTGCTTTTATGAGAGCAGAAAAGGAAAATGGGAAGTGGAATGTCTAACTTATTACACTGGACTAATAAATATACGTCTTTTTTTGCATTACAGTAGAAAGATGAAGTTGGCTTAGTTGGTTTCGTAGCTTGCAAGTAGCTGTCTTTACTTCAGGCTAGGCAGACCTGAGGGAAACCTGTGCATGCTAATGAATAAAAAGGCTTTTTCAGAAAAAAAGGTGCTTCCCTCTGGTTCCAACATAATGGGTCTTGTTGACGTAACTCAACTAGATGAAGAGGAAAACTGGCACCAAGTGCTTGCAAAAGGCCTGGCATATTTATTCCAAACATCATGTTGCAACTACCTGTCTATAACACATAGACACGTATTCCTAAGTACTCCCTGTGCTGGGAGGTGACTGTCAGAATAACTTTAACTTTCCTAACTCGCTAGTCACAAAGTAATAAAAAGTTAGTGAAACATATAAACATATATGAACACAAGGAAACTGAGTAAAGGCACTTCTGAACCATGTGCTGATGCTCCCGCAGGGGACCAGACTATCTCCAGGTGGGAATATATGCCAGAGAGATGACATTGCCTTAGAAGGAAGGCATGTGGAAGGACAAAGCTGGAGGCAGAGCCGCAGCTGATATAATCCTAAGGCTATGGTTTATGACAGTTCTCAAGCTTATGTTATTACGAGGGCTGTTATAACTAATATTATGCATAATTGATGTTATATATATGTTACACATAATGCATAAACATGGCATACAGAAGCCTTAGCTGAGATGTGTTGCCATAACAATAAATGTTTTATGAGTTACTGGGACTGGTCTTTTCTGCTGTTATATTCAGTCAAAACACACAAACACCATTGCTTATACAACGTGGTGGTGATTGTATTTCAAGTTGGATGGCTCCAAGGAGAGTCAGGTTGCAAAAAACATGAGTGCAGCTTCATAACTGGTATCACAACTTCTCCATATATGCTTGTACTGGTTTGTACCCCTACACTGAGTCACGTTAATCCTCCACATCATTTGCAAGGTTCCCTTCCTAAAAAGTATACCACATAAGTCATGAACCTTTTAGCAATGCTGAGAACCACAGCTCTTGGCTTCAGGGGTGATTATTGCGCACACAAATAAGAATAATGTGAAAATGTGGATATCAAATCACATGTGGCATCTCTCATATGAGTGGGGATATGACAAAGTGAATGGCTGAGGTGCAGCCATCTCGGGTTGGTGCTGCAGAGGCCATCGGTGCAGGGAGAGATAAATCCCTGCCACTGATGAAGAAGATGAGACAGGCAAAGGAAAGATTTGATTTGCCATAGATTACAATCCAAGCAACTGAGACAGAATGAAAAAGGTCTGAAACCCAGCTGACACATCAGCTGTGAACCACAGCACTGAGAATGAGACCTCAAGAGTGTGAAGCACCTATGGCATAAGTGGGTACAGTGGACCAGCCACTTTGGATCACTATATAGCCAATGGAGAGAAACAACACTTTTTTTTTTTTTTAATTTAAGGAGTGAAATCAATGTTATGCATTTTAGACTTTTTTTTTTTTAATGTAAGGTGTTAGATGTTTCACATCCTTAAACTGCCTGTTTCCTTCTGCTCATTGTAAAATGAATCTTGGGGACTAACTCAAATGGAATTGTGGTCTATGCATTTTACCAGATGAACACCTCTGTAAATGCTGTAGTTGATGTCTGTGTCTGAACCCTAAAATAAGCCCTGACAGACATGGAGATTAACATAGCAAGGTGGTCAGAGGGGTCTGCAGCCTCCCCCTGGCAATGCTCATCCTCCTTTCACATCACACAGCAGCAGCCCTGTGGTGCCCAGCCCTGCAGCTCACATGGCCACAGCACAGCCACAAAACCATCCCTTCCCCTGCAGTGTTACACTGTCACTTGCTGAAACCGAGAGGATTAGAAAAAAATAAAGAAAATCCCTACTGCTTTTTTGCCTTGGGGCATGAGAGGACCGTGGTAACAGACACGCTGGGATCACTGTGATTTATAGAGTGGCTTCCTAGTCGGTCTCATGTATTTAATCCTTTTGTGCCAGCAGGAAGCTAAAAAGTCTGGACTGCAAAAGGTTTAATTACACATTTATAAGACTAATTAAAAAAAGGAGTTGCAAAAAAAAAAAAAAAGAAAAAAAATGCCATCCTTTTCAGGATTTGTAAAACTTACCTACTCTAAACCTAAAATTCATTTCCATGTGACTGAAGCCATTCCTTTACCAAATGTGAGGAAATAATATTGAAAGGGGAAATAAAAACTGCACATCATATGGTTTTTATTTTTTCATTTACGTCCTATTTGCCTTAGAGACAGAGTAGCAAATATTTCTGTAACAGACACATACACTGTTTTGCTCTAAATGAAGCATTCATGTTCAAATTTTAATGTTACTAATGGCTATTCTTTCAGTGGAAACATAATTTTATAAACAAACTGTGCTTGTGTTATTTCTTATAGTGCTGAAACTTCTACATATATACCTGTGTCAAATAAGTACCAGTGATACAACATGGATGGGATATAATCCAAAACCATTTGGTGACTGCATATAAAATCAACTTTGCAGTCTTTTACTTGTGCTGCTCCCTAATCCTTTTCACTCAGACACTCCTACTGTAAACCTCTGAAATAAAAACATAACAAACAGAGCAAAATAAAACTCAGCTCATCTCAAAAGGGGCTTTATTTTAAATGAGGATTTTTCACTTTTTCCTCTGATCCCAGATTTACACTTGCCTCAAACCTAGGAAAAGCGAGATCCAAGCCACATTCTACCCTGGTAATGAGTTTTGACACACACTCCCCTGACCCAAATAATTATTTTCATAATTAATATATCTTTTTAATGTGTAAGGGAAGTTTATACCATGAGAAAGAGACTTACAGCTTTTTGACTTACCAGTTATATTAGTATAGGAGATTTCTAAGTATTTCTGGTTTTAAGGTCTTGACTTACTCAAAAAAACATAATTTTGTGTGTTTCAGGGGTTTGGGGACAAGATCTGTTTTATGTACAGGACACAGTGCAAGGCCGCTCACATACATTTGCAGGGTTACTCACACTCAGCAGTGCTTCCTGTGTGGGTGCAGCCTGCAGAAGTAGGACCTGCAGCCAGGTCTGCCCCTATTGCTAGAGATGGGATCACTCGTGTTGTGTTCAGGGATGAGATACTTACACTATCTTCTGGAAGATAACAGTTACTTTCCCATTACAGGACATAGGCCATACACTAATTTGGGATAGGATGCACAAAAGACACCAAAGCAATGCATAGTGATCATTTCAGGCCTTTTGTCACACTGGAAATGATTGCTTGTCCTAGACAGGTTATACAGAAATATTCATTTGGAGGACTTGCCATAATTTTAGGACCTAACCCTTTTCCCTTTCATCTATCCTTTTACCCCTGGGGTGGGACTATGATGTTCCCTCAGCCTCTGCCAGGCTCCTCATCCATCAGAGAGTTACAGTCAGCAGCTCTATGTCCAAGTGGAGAGCAGTGACCAGTGGTGTTCTGCCGGGGTAAATACTGGGACCAGCGTTGTTTAACATCTTTTTCAAAGACATGGACAGTGGGAATGAGTGCACACTCAGCAAGTTGCATCAATAGGACCGTGTCCAGCAGGTCAAGGGAGATGATTGTCCCCCTCTCCTCCACTCTCGTGGGACCCCACCTGCAGTGGTATGTCCAGCTCTGGAGTCCTCAGAACAGAAAAGACATGGACCTGTTGGAGCAGGTACAGAGGAGGCCACTAAGACGATCAGAGGGCTGGAGCACCTCCTGTACAAGGACAGGCTGAGAGAGTTGAGGTTGTTCAGTCTGGAAAAAAGAAGGCTCCAGGGAGACCTTAGAGCAGCTTCCAGTGCTGAAAGGGGGCTACAGGAGAGATGGGGAGGGGCTCTTGATCAGGGAGTGTAACCATAGGATGAGGGGTAATGGCTTTAAACTAAATGGCTTTAAAACAGGGTATATTTGGGTTAGATATAAGGAAAAAAAATTACTGTGAAGGTGGTGAGGCAGTGGCCCAGGTTGCCCAGAGAAGCTGTGGATGCCCCATCCCTGGAGGGGTTCAAGGCCAGGCTGGATGAGGCTTTGAGCAACCTGGGCTAGTGGGAGGTGTCCCTGCCCATGGCCAGGAGTTGGAACCAGGAAATGTTTAAGGTCCTTTCTAGCCCAAACCATTTTATGATTCTATGATCCTTCCCACTGATTGCCTTTTCAGGTTCATTGGATTTTAATTCTGTGAATTTAAAGAGCCTCTGACCTTAATTCCCAAAATATTTATTTCCTGAATTTGTCTTTTTTTTTTTTTAATAATTATTTGCCCTCGCTCTGTGAGTTAGCTATATATAGGTAGCCCTGAGCTGCTTCAGGTGGGACTTATTTATAAGCAGATCAAAATACATTTCTGGCCCCAAAGAACCAACAGAGAAATAGTACCAGTGTCTGCTTTGTAGCTTAGTGCCCTTGCTGTTTGCCTTTAAAGTCACATTTTGTTGCAGTGCCTCCATCTTTGAAACATCATTTTAGCAGAGTGATGGAGTGTCTCATATCCTGGATGTGCAACCTCTGAACTGGGCTGAACCCTGAATGGAGACATTGTGGAGGGCTAATCTTGGTCAGGCATCCAACCTGCAGAAAATTGTTACCTAATCATTCAGAACATGCCTTGTGGGTTTTTTGGTTTGGTTTGGTTTGCTGTTTGGATTTTGGGTTTGTTTGGGGTTTTGGCAGGGTTTTTTTTGGTGGTTTTTGGTTTTGTGTGGTTTTTTTTTCATTTCGTTGGTTTTTTAATTTGTTAGTTTTGACGTATTTATTCTCTGGATCACTCTTCAGAGTCACCTTCCTTTCTCTGAGTGACTGCATAGAAGGCTTAGCCCGCCGGTTAGAGTAGCTGCTCTACTTTCAGATGTCACTATACTTGTGTACCTGAACAGATGTCTTGGACCTTCGTGTCCTCTTTAGCAGTTCCAAGATGAGGAAGTGACTGCAAAGGAATCCAGTACTTCTTAGTCACAAAATGTTTGAGCTTTGCCTCCTGATTTTGGACAGCCTGAAGCTGGCAGGTTTTTTTGTAATAATATTTGTTAAATTTCTCTGTTCTCCACTATGCCTTACCTCTTCATGCTTCTCCACTTTGCCAAGGTTCCTTTGTCTCATTTTCACAGAGACTATTCTATAGCAATTCAATCTGTCCATGCATGTATTTAAATCAGCACTCTTCATCTTCCGTACATTTATTTCTAGATAAAAGAGTGTAGAAGAACAGGACTTAGTAAAGGATCTCAGAAGCTTGTTTTCATGCTGTGAATAATCACTCTTTCTTGTATTACTATGGTAAAACCCCTTTTTTCTTCTCAGTCTTTTTCCCACCCCATGCTATTGTTTGGATGGTGAGATTAGCACCACAAATACTTAAAAATTAGGAGTGGTCTTGAGGTGACATCTCATTTCCATTTGATTAATGAGCCAGTGTAATCAATGAATCCTCAGATACCCAATGCTCTGCTTAATGGTATTTGAAAATTCTATACAGCTTATTTCTTTAGTGTTCTAGGAGGTAAGAAGAGACCCTCCTGTGCCTCCTTCTGTTATTTCCTCCACTGAATAGCAATGTAAAGACATACACATTAAACATAAAATTTACAAGCTATGTTTCCAAACAGTTGGGTTTTCCGCAGAAAGAAGTGCAACAAGAATATTTTCTCTGCTGTTCAAGTTCACACTGCTCACCAGCCAGACCGTTGATAACAAGCATAGCACAGAGAGATGAGAACTGTAATTTCTTATAATGTGTATTTTGGTATGGTGTGGATAAACTACACTAAAATGACAGCTCAAGTTGGGTGAGGCATTCTAATATGACCACAGAGAAAAACAAGTGCAGATGACAGCTACCTTACTAAATTACCTTGGGCAAGTTATCCTTTATTGTTTGTCCCAAGATGATCCAACTTGACCTAGAAGTTTGGCTTGTGCCTTCAAGCTCTAGTACTTAATCCTTAGATGCTTGTGGTTCAATTCCCTGTGGACTGCCTGAGAACACAGTTATCAGATTTCTGTGTAAGGGAGACAAAAAGTGGAGGAACAATAAAGAAACGGCTCTTTTATATCAACTAACAGGCACAGACATGGATACATCAACGTACTTGCATGCCTAATTTCTGTTTTTCTCAGAGGAAATGTACATATTTAAACATTTTCCTAGATTTGGCCCAGAGGCTAAGCAGAAGACTTTCAAAGTACATGTAATATTTAAACACCTAGGTATTTTGTAAGTAAATTGTCTTTAGGTGCTGTTGCACAGAAGCAGCTTGACTTTTAGTTTTCATGTAAGAAAAGTTCAACTCAGCCTTCTAGACACAACCATATATAAAAGTAAGTAAGACAAGAAGGCATCCCTAGGAGACTAAGTTACCCAAATCTTTCTAATACGAAAGAAAAGTGGAATTCTGACCATCAAACCATCCTGGCACTGCAGGTAACAAGCTCCAAAGTGACCTCAAAAGTTCATTGGTCCCTATTTCTGCCTGCAGGTGGGATCTACTCTGCTCAAATCAAACCAGCTAACTTAAAAATGACATCTAATTAACAAATAAGATAAGGAGGATGTTACTGCACTCCTTCACTCTATTTGAGGATCTTTTTTTGATCCTAATGTTAGAATGGAGCAGCCACTCCCCCTCAGTTCATGGTGTGACCACAAACTGTAGTACTTCAAATTACAAAATGTTTCTACTCTGTCCTTTCTTCTTCTTCATGTGTAGTCAATGGCTCTTAGTGACAGCTGATCTCCATGCTGCTCAGCAGAGAAAGGGCTAAGTGCAAAAGCAGAACTCCAGTTTATCTGTAAAACTGTTTCTTGACACTTTTGACTCTAAATTTTTGTGTATGCATAATCCCCTATTCTGCTGAAGACGTTTCATATGAAATTTCTGACAGGGTCAGGACCTAAACATTTATTTCCTGAGTTTTATTCCAAAACTTGAATTGTTATTTCTCTAAACATTCCTCATTGTGAGACTACATCAGCTCCTTCACTCTTGAAATGAACTGTGCCACCAGAGGTTGTGTTTATTTTACTTACAGTCAGCAACGTCCCAGGCAGGAAGGGTGAGAGTTTACTGTGCTTACAGCATGGATGGCTACATCTGACAATGCAGTCTCTTTATAGGAAGGAGATAAGCTCTTGAACGGTGTTCTGACCTTTTGCAGAACTTAATGATGGGAAGACTTATTCCTTAGGCTTTATGGACTATTTTGATTTGACCTTCTTTGACTAGAACAACTGATTGGACAACTGTCCTGAATGTAGGTGCCTGGCGTATGTCAGTCACCTAAATGAAGGCTTGGGGTGTCATTTGAGATACCCTAGAACACCTGAGCTGCCTGTAAGATACAGGAATTCCTGGAAGCCCCTACCTCTTTGGAGCAGCAGCTAGATGCCAGGGAAGAATGGAGTTTTCGGTGACAGACAACCCACCCAATGAAGTCTCTGGGGTGAATTCCCCTCTAACTTCTACTGGTGTGAAGCCAAAACTAACCCTCAAGACAAATAATGGATTACACAAGTGAGTTACATTATGTGGGAGTACACCCTAAGCAGAATTACTTCCTAATTCACACTTGGACAGTGTTAAAGAAGGCAAAAAGAAACTTGTGATTTTAACAAGGGAGAAGCTGGCTTAATAATCCATCAATAAAATGTGCATGATGTGCATGATAGTTGATTCTTTACAGAATCAAAACACAAACAAGAATACCTCACTCTGTTCTCAGGGAGGAAAACCGTGACACTTAATCTATATTATTTGAAATCTACCATGTAAACATCTTTTTTCAAAGTCTTTAAATTTGAATGTAATTGCTATCAGCTCTTGATTACATACAGGCTACATAATCTGTCATTGAATCAAATAATCACTATTACTGTTGGGAAATAGGGAATTATACAAGAATACCGAGTGTCAGGAAAGAAACAAACAAACCAGGGTCGGGTAATCAATCTCTTTACCATAAAATGCTAATGTTGTTCTAATAAATAAGAATTCTCTTCCATTGTTTGATATGTTCCCTACCAAGCATGTCACTTAGCCTGTGGTATGCTTTAGTTTAAAGTGGCACTACCATTAGTGCTTTAGCAAAATAATAATAGTTCCCTTTCATTTTCATAAAAGTAATTAAACTTATCAGTTTTCTTGTTAATGTAACAAGCCAACCAATAAACTGGCAAAAGAAAAGTTTAATTCACAGTATTTTCAAATTAGCATCCTATGCACCAGGGATTATTCAGATATGAGGTTTTGAATTAATGATTTTTATTTAAAAAAAGAAGAAGAGGAAATATGAGTAACATTGGAGGAAAGCATTCCTGTCAGCTCCTGTGTTGATGAAACAGTATTAATTATAGGATAACTGCTAATACTTCATTGCAAACTCACATTTCTTCAGATAAAGCTAACCTAACGACTCCAGAATGGTACAGAAATTTAAACTGCATTTAAGTAAACAAATACCTTACTGTGGTGAGAAGTGAATTTCACGTTAGGATGAACTTGGACTTTTCAAGGTACATTGAACCTAGAGGATGCATTGAAAGGAAGGATGCATTCTGCTCATGGAATGTAAATTGAAGAGCTCTGAAGGGAACCGCGCCTTGAAATCTGCTCAGAGATACAGCAATGAGTTAAAAAAGGAAATAACATTCTTGTAGGATTTATAATTTACATTGACCAAATTTCAATCCCCTCATGAATACAAATGCTCAATATATTTCAAAACCCGTCCTAACATATTATTCAGAGACAGGAGTAAAAGTCTGTGTTTGATTTATGATCTCAGCGAAGGAAGAGACAGAAAGATGGGCAGCCCACAAAGCTATTTTTCCCAGATGATACATTCCCCGATCTGACTTGTAATGATCCATATGATGAGATTCCCTATGCCTTTGAAGGTCAGTTACACCAGAACAAAAGTACAGCAGGGACTTTCTGCTGATCTTCCAGACATATGCTAGCATGCAAAGGGGTACATCTGCAAACTCAGCCACCCCACTATGTACGAGAAGAAAAATAGAGAGATGTGTGTTACGCTCAATCGATTTCATCTCATTACACCATAGTGCCAGAAGGGATGGGTGTTTGGATGTGTTATCCCTGTCTCTCAGCTGGCAGAATACGGACAGGGACATGGAAGATTACTGGAAGGAAACCTACCAGAGTATTTCTGACCCCTGGCTGCTGAGAGCTAAGAAGGCTCATGCAGATGTTGTCAAATTTTCTGAAGTAGCTTCTTTTGGACTTTCTGACCCAGGAAAGTGATCAGTGAGGATTTGCATTGTAACAATAACTCTATTTTTCCCTTTTCTCCATGATACTTTCATAACCTCCTTTAACAAAAAATTGTGCCTTACAGTTATTGCTTGATAGTCCTGTGAGTAAGATACTTGATGTGACACAGGAGACACAGAATCCTTGTTCTGCAGCAAACCTGGTCTTGGACCAGATTTTCAAAAGTGTTCAGACTCCTAAAGATATACTTGTATACTTGTATATTCCAGCAAGATTTTCAAGTCTACTAGATTAGAGTACTCTTGCCTCCTTGATTTCACTCGGGTTTATGTACCTTAGGTGTCTATCTATATGCACAACTGAAAATCTCATAAAGTGCCTATCTTTATCAGCCTGCTTTGCCCTTAATTTCTCAATATAACAGCTGCCTTTAGCTGATCTTAGTCTTTAGAAAATTAGCAGGGTAGAAACTCTTTTTTTATATATACATATGCAGGTAGCACAACACGAGCAGGTGACAGGGCTTCTGGAACAACAGTGAAGAGTGTTTCTGTACTTAATTGGATGACCATAAGATCTGGGAGCAAGAGATTGTCTCCAATCAACACAATTTACAAACAGGTGTTTTCAACTGCACTTTCAGCCTTTATGAGTGTGAAATTAACAGGTCCTTCTAATTTGGAGAAACTTTTGGAAACATTTATGGAGTAGGGCTTTGTTTTCGCTCTCTGGCCACATCTGATGTCAGACTTGCATTTTAATCAATTTATGTTCTTTAATATTATGGCCAGGAAGACACATAACTGTCTCATTATCTAAACACTTCACTGGGAATGAACAAATTAACACATTTCAAACCCAGAATTTTTCGTTGTAATCTAATTTGCTTTCCTGTACAAGAGAGGTCATAGTATCTCAATCAGTAAAATATGCTGATTTTCAAGTCCAAAGTTTGTAGCTAACTCTTAAAGGAATCTGTTACACTATTTTGGAGAGATATGGGGCACACTGAAATTAAACTTTAGATTCTCCAAGATTCCTTTAATTGATCAATAGATCAGATAGTTAGAATAGCTGGACCTGTGTGACTCATGAAAAGTAACACACAGAACCAGGAATAAAATCTGGATTTTGGAGTCCTAGTACTGTGTTCTCTATGTTTAGAGTCTTGACTTCTGTTAAAACCACTGTCTGGGTTTTCCTGCAAGCCTCTGACATCTACCAGACCAGCAGGAGGGTGGTAATCACTGCCTATAAAGCTAAAGCAAAGCAATGAGTGTGCTGTCGAAACTGCACATTTGTCAAAGAAATATCTGAACATTTTACAATATTTTAAAGAGAGCAAACAAATCTGTTTTCCAACAGCTGAAGCGATTACCCGCACCACCACGAGTTTTAATGTCTATTTAAGTGATAAACTCTGCTGCCTTGAAATACACAAAATAATGAACAGATGCTCTGGCTGATCAAATGCAGAAGCAAAGTCGAGGTACTAATCTCCTGTAAAACAGTTTGTTGTATCTGGAACACAAAAACAATAGGGGGTTATTGTTGATGCAGAACAAACCATAACAGAGATAAGAACACAATAAACATAGCTTCATCCTCTTCCTTCCTGAAATCTGACTGTGTTCCTTCTGTAACTGACATTTTGCTGATGTGCGTATCAACATGGCTCTTGGGAGGGATGATCTGTATTCACTATCTGGTGCTGTGCTGAACACAGTGCCTTTATTTGTCTGTTATCATTTAGACTAGTATTTAGCTACCTATTGGTTATGTTTTTGAACCACAGGTGAATTATGTCTGCTTTTTATTTACCCTCATTAATTATTATCTTAACCAAAGCTTTCCAACTTGGAAGGACAGGAATGTGCAAGGAACACACAAATAAATGACTTGAAGAAGAAATAAAAGTTTAGAAGCAGCAAAAACTCCAATCTTCTCCCGACTGGACTCCAGACTTAAGCAAGTGTAATAAACCTGGCCTTATTCTGACTTTATCCACACTATTTCTGAGTTGGGAGCAACCCCATTTAAAATGCTGAAATGAGATCTCTGGAGATATCTTTATCATTAAGCAAGAGCAATATTTCATAGGATTTAAGATGTGACATTTGCTGAGGAGAGGGCAGTAAAATAAGAGCCTTTTCCCCTCCTGAATACTGACTCTTCAAATCTTGCATGTCTAGTCTGACCCTTTTTTCTTTCAGGCTCTTTGCCCAGGAGTGGTTCACCTTGGTCTATGCTGATAGCTGGTCCTTTCTCGTTTTCTTTCCTTTTTGCTTCCTGGGTCAAGGAAGGAGAGGTTCATAAATCTGCTTGAACTTGTGACTGAAATTCTCCCACACTCCTATGTGAAGGAAAAAGCACTGTATATCTGTATAAGATAGAGAGTTTGACCCTTCCTCAGCTGGGGCTTGATCCTGTTGCCCTTATTTCAAATGGACTGAAATCCCCCGTGCACCAGGGTACTGCTCAGAGAGGAGAGGTTAGGACAAATACACATTCTGAAATGAACACACCGGCTCATGAAGCTTTGCAGACATTTCCTTGCTCAAATGCAAGAACAGAGATGGATTCTGATTCTTGCTGACCTCCAGGGGATTCTCACATAATGACCAGCTTTCAGCGGGCATAGAGAGAACACAGTTGCTACCTGCCATCACAATTTGATGGGAGGGGTGGAAGTAAGAGGTGGGCCCAGAGAAGATCTCCGTCACACTTTCAGCTGGTTTAAGAGTCTGTTGGTGTTAGTTTGTGCTGGCTGAAGGCAATCCATTCAGGCAGAGGGCTGTGACTACCCCATGGTGGCTTTTCCCCTTTGCTGCACTGAGCAGAAACTGGGTGCAGAGAAGAATCTGTCTTCTGGGTGCCCGACCAGGGCAGTGGAAGTGAATTGCCAAAGGACAACTTTTTATTTGAGAACTTGAATTACAATCCTTTCTGTGCTGTATTGCTTTTAAGAAGATAGTTTACATTTAAATCTTTCAATAGTCATGGATGTCCGTTAAACCATCTATGTACATTACGGGTTACTTGGAAAAACAGATACTTTAAGACTAAAGTGAAAGTTTCATTTAGGAAAGTTCTACATGAATATTTTATGTCCTTACACCTAATGATTTAATTGAAAAAAATTGGAACCATGTAAGAAAGAAAAAAATAACACTGTGGTTTTTTTAAAATAGTAATTAAATATACAAGATCAAGAAGGAACTGTCGCACTAGAAGTTTTATCCAGAGATTCAAACACTGTAGGATATTATATTTACTGAAAGATGAATGGAAGGGTCAGGTGAAACACACTAATGGTTCAAACAGAAGCAAGGTCATTGACAGAGATTGTTCTCAGGGCAGGAGTGTGGCACACAACTTCCTAGAATGAGTCAATCGAAAGTGAAGACTATGGAAAAACAAGCCCACATAGTATGATGCTAATTGGCTTAAATAGCTGGACCAGAACCACAGGTGGTGTAAATTTGAAAAGCTCAGTGGAGATTTGCTGAGTTACAGAAACCAGGGGATGTGGCTATTGGTATATTTTCTAAAATATAGATGCAAATGATGGAAGTGTTAAAAGCAGGGTTCCTGGTTGTCTTCTCACATAGGTGTTAATCAGGAGTAACTTAAATGAATTTATTTAACACATGTCTTTCTGCCCTCTGGCTATCTTACAGTTATATAATTGTGCAAATAGTTGTCTGTGTAGGTCATTNTTTTTCTTATGATGGCAGGGGAACTGCTACAGATCTGAATTTTTGTTCTGTAAGGTAAGGTTAAAATGTTAACGTTTTCCAGCAGTTAGCCAAGGTGTTCCAGACTGTATCTCCACAGTAACATTTATTTTTTGTTGGGCGTTTTTGTTTGTTTGTTTGTTTGTTTTTTTTCTTTCCCTAGTCATGAATGCTGTAAACGTGATTGTTTGGATCCCTGAAAACCTCTTTTGTTTAGGACAAATAAGTGATTTGCTAGGGTNAAAAAAAAAGAAAAGAAAGATCTTAGATAGGTTAAGGGAACTTGGCTTTTGTTGTGTTAAAGCAGTTTTCTCTCGGCTTGCACTACAGAACATGTTTATCTAAGAAGCAAAGACTCAAATTTCTTTGAGGCTTGTGTGGTGCAAGCTGAGATCCAGAGAGGTTCTGTCCATACTCCAAGTCAGGTAAGAAGCAGTTTGGATGTGGGCTTGGGACACACTGCAGGATATTCCAGTATCTGAGCTCTACGAAAAAGTGGGAAGACAGGCTCCAGCTTTGTTATTAGTACCTATTTTTCTAAATCTTGCCTCCCAGATAATAATGTGCTATTGTGGAAATGTCAAGACAAAATATTTCAGTGTTCTTTTTTGCTTGTTTGTTTGTTTGTTTTTTTTCTTTCCCTAGTCATGAATGCTGTAAACGTGATTGTTTGGATCCCTGAAAACCTCTTTTGTTTAGGACAAATAAGTGATTTGCTAGGGTTGTCTTTTGTTTTTCTTTTTTTTCCTCTAGTTAATACTAATTTGCATCTGTGTAAACCAGAAAAAAAGTCAGACCAGTGGGATTATGCTGACAAGTGACTGGTGAAAGCAAGAGGCTGATGGGAGCTGGCGTGTCTGATGGAACCAGACTGTTCCTCTTAGCTTGAGTAAAGGTCCATTATTCCAGGGCTGCAACATCAGTGAAACAATTTAATTAAGGAATTTTAGAGACTTCCCATGTAGTTAAAACAAATAAAAACAGATTGAATTTAGAACATTACTCACCAGGGGAGCAGAATAAGGAAGGTGGGGTTAGAAAATGAAAATCCCAGAGTAGCAAACAAAGAGAAGTAAAATATTCAGCCATAAGGAATGTTTATTATGATAGTGGAAAAGAAATGTATTACTGCCCACAGGATTTTGGTTCTATTTTATGAACCCTGTTTTGCATTTATAACCTTTTGACATTTCTGTTAAAATAACCATGGTCAGTTCTCCATGTGCCATGAAGTGTTTTATCAGGTCATTTGTGCCTGATTGAATCTGATACTAGTTGTAAGAGTGAGGATATGGAAATATTTATCTGTTCAATAAATAAATATTGTAAGAGCTGTCTGTGAGGACTGGTCAGTATCAGCTTTTCTTTTATAGCTGTGAAGCTGCAAGCGTGTGCCTTGAAGTTGCATGGCTCCTTCTGGGGCTTCTCTGAATCCAAGTAATCTCCTTGAGCAATGGGTTCCCTTGATGGTTCGCAGTATTGCTGCCAAGAAGAGATTTGTCATATCTTTAGACTAAGAGGAGAAATTCTGCAGTACTAGCTAACTCCTCTCCACGGGGGAAACCAGCATATACTTCTGGTTATACTGCAGTCTTATGATCTGTATATTTGTTCAAATTCAATGCTGCATGTGAAAACCATCATTCTCATTTTGACAAACAGCTGTAAGCAAGTAGTGATACATGGAATTTTTCTCCTTTCCAACTTTACTGGTAACATAACATATCTGGAACCAATTGTAGATAGCTGGATTTGAAGGTGTCTTGATTCTTGTGAAGGAAAGTTAACATTTAAATTTTATTCTTCCTAGCTAGTCAATAACAGTGTTCTTAGCTTCTGAAACTTGAACAAGTTTATAGCTTCAGCAAACTCTTCTGCACTGCCGTTTTTAAATACACAACATATATTTCACAGAGCTCCTCAGTGAAAGTTTTATACGTGCCAATATGATTTAGAAGTCTAGAGTGCATTTAAATGTGATTGAAGCATTGCGACTTACAGTAAGATTTATACTGTCCAGAAGTTAATTTCCAAAATGGCACATGTGCCTAAGATGTAAAACTATTAGATGCTCTGATACCTGTGACCAAGATCCCATGTTCTTAAAACAGTGGATGATTGAAGCCATTGATGGCTCAACTTCCTTCTGGAAGAATCTGTCGAGCCCATATATTTGTGGCAGTTAGTATACAAAAAAAACAGTGAAATCCTGACAGTGCTGGGAAGAATCTTGTGGCCAAACACTACCTGGAGTAACAAGCAAAGCACGTGCCTCTAACATAGCCCAGTGTGGCAGCAGTCCTTCAACATTCACAATATACGGATAAACAGCAAGAAATGAGTGTTTCTGGTTCCCCAATAACTTGATTGCATTCATACGAGGTGTAGAAAGGCTTTTTAGGCTCAAATGCCTCCACTCTGAGAGAAATGAACTGCTGCTGTCATGTATGAGGAATATATATGATCACCAGGCTTCTACTTTTGGAGGTAGAAGAGAGAGAAGTATCAGGAAAGGGATCTCCGAACTGCTTCTTCTGAAGGTTCCTCACTGCACATGGGACTGTTAAAGGCTGACTGAAATGGAAATAAAAATTTGGCAGGAGTCTTTGACACAGGCAGGTGAAGCAGTTGTTGACTGAAGTGCTCTCCCCACTTGCCCCAGAAAGCTTACTTCGGGGATGGGGATCAATATCTGTTCACAAAGAAACAGGATTTGTGTTGAGGTATCTCTCCTATCTCCATATATTGTTTTGAGACCGCTGGGTAAAAGACTACCTTCACGGTAGCTTGATTCAGACCCTCAGTCCTACTAGGAAGTGCTGCAGACAGTGAAATTCTGCTTCAGAAGCCGCAACTTTTTTCGTTCTTTTCCTTTTTTCTTTCTTATTTAGGACTTAGTCTGACGCAGGGCGGGACTAAGCCTACAGGGTATCTGCCTGATGTATTTGTCAGTTCCACAGCAGTAGCAGGACTTGCAAAGTTATCAAGAGCCTCAAAAGTCATGCGGTCTCCACAGTGACTACTGAGGCTTACAGCTCTGGAGAAGGCTTTCAAGGACATGGCATGTTGACCCTGGAAACGCTGAAAATACTTGAATGGAGCTAGGTTTTTAGACTGAACTGCAGAAAGCCTTGATTGCTGCAGACCTACTGAAATCTGAAGTGTCTTTCTTGCTGACTGCTCCAGACTCTCAGATCCTGGGAGCTTGTCTCATGGCTTCAAGCCATAACTCAGCAGTACAGTCTGCCTGAACGTTTTAACAAAGCTGGCTGCTTAGAAGTCACAAACTCTAGGACGGCTGGCATATCTCAGCCCTATAGGTTTCATCCTGACAGCAGGATGTTTTGGGCAAATCTTCTGCAGCTCAATGAATACTGAAAACCTCTTCAAATGCCAAGCCCAACTTTTTATGGTAAAACTGGAGTGCAGGTTATTAAGTTGCAGTCTTATTTAGAAGTGTTACTTGATGTCTTTCAGTATGTTTGCACAGTACTTAACACAATGGAAGTGAAAAGAACAGAGTTTAAATATGTACAATATGAGAGGAAACTATAATAAACACTAAGTTAACATACCCCCCTTCAGTTATCTTTGTCATATATACTTTGTGCTGATTATATCTAAATCTCTCAACTCCCATTTTCTTAATGGTGGGACT
>VZTO01019318.1:1202-18668 GCA_013400615.1 Syrrhaptes paradoxus | reverse complement strand
GTGAAAGAAGCTAAATTAATACTAGTTATGAAGCAAGATTAAAGAAGTTCATCTTTTTTTCTCATTTGAGAACAGACTTCACAGTGACATAGCTGAAGTTCCTAAAATTATGAAGAGTGAAGATTAGCAGAAGCAAAGAACAAAACATTAAGAGAAAAATGAACCCACAAAATTGGCAAAAGAAAGAGAATATGTATGGAACTATTTCAGACAAATAGTGCTGTTCCTACAGAATCTTTTAGCAGAAGATAAGCAGGCATGCAAAGTCAGGAGACGAGAGAGTTTTCTGAGTAAAAGTTGGTGCCATTTTCTATAAAGTAAACCAGAAACTGAAAATTAGGGTTGGGAAATGAGTCTGTACAAACTGATAACCAAGAGATTCTTTTAGCTGAAACTCTAACCAACTTTTTCCAAAGTCTGAAAAAATAGAGAAGTTTGTGATTTTTGTCTCTTTACTCATTTTTCCCCAGACATACATAGCCTTGCTTGTGTTTGCTAATATTTGATTCCCAAAGTAGGTTTGCTCGTCAGTCCTGAGTAAGAAGGTCAAAATGGTCCATTGGGATCTACAGTAGTATACAGATAATGGCTGGAAGCAGATGCTCAATATTTGTAGAAAGATGGGAATATAATTAGGAGTAGTAGGAGAGAAAATAATTTATTTATAATATTTTTGTGTCATTTGAATTTGGAAGTATTTTTACTTCCTAAAATTCAGGGGGTTTTTTTTGCATTCTGACAGCTTTTATGCATGTGGATGGACAACTGGATGTTAGAGCTCTAAACATTTTAAATTTTGATTTATTCTTTGGCTTTAACAGTTACCACATAGCAAGAGCTACTAATGTCTTCTGGTATAACTTTTTTACACTGGAATAGAGCAGTTTCCTAGAAGTTTGCTGCTATTTTATAGAGAATGTGTAATATTGTGGTGACCTCACATCTCAGGAATACCTGTGAGCCTCATAACTCAAACAAAAATGAAAGAGTAGATTGAAAAAGATAATGCGAAAGGTGAAGTGGATGACCAAAGTTAGGGAATCCCATA
This sequence comes from Syrrhaptes paradoxus, assembly GCA_013400615.1. Lineage (NCBI taxonomy): Eukaryota > Metazoa > Chordata > Aves > Pterocliformes > Pteroclidae > Syrrhaptes > Syrrhaptes paradoxus. The sequence continues at coordinate 17,620 of VZTO01019318.1, read as the reverse complement.
TTTTTACATCAGGAAATATTAAAATGAGTCTCAATCTCAGTCTGGGAAGAGATAGCTAGAAACACGAGGCGACTAAAAGAAAGAAATTAGGGGTATGAGGTGTCTATTTAGAAAATGATTTAGTCACTGTTTTCCCAACAAAGATCAAGGAGATGGAAATGAATTATACAAAATTGTCAGGTAGCCACTGAAAGAAGTGTTGTTTTTCTTTCAGCATCACTCAATTACACTGTGGAACATTTTGTCACAGTATATTCTTGATGCCATAGCTTAGATAGTTTCAAAAAGCAATTATGCAAATTCTTGAAAGAAAAATCCATGAAAGTCTTGTAAATAGAAATGTTAGGAATTCTTTCAGGCAAATTTGCTGAAAATAAGGGAAGCATACTGAGAGGAAAGCATTGCTCTGTATTTTACTGTGGTTTATATGCTAATCCCAAGTCTCTAGTTCTAGCCATCACAAAAAGCATGACACTGGGGTAGATGGACCCTTACTTGATACAGTACGACTGTTCCTCGGTACAGTTACAAGGTACAAATATATCCATATTGCACAAGTATTTACTTTTTAGCTGAGTAGAGGAAAAAACCTCACATACAGAAACAGGAGGGTTAATAGTTATTTGTGCATGCTGACATTTTAATAAATACAGTTTTCAATTATATTCCAAAACAAATGACATTTTAGTTTCCATTCATTAATTTAATAAATCAAAACTATTTCAAAATTGTGTTTCATTTCAAATACTTTCTGACACAGTATAAAAACAAACTGTACTGATGCTGTTTACATGACAATTTGCACCATGGATCCTTTTGAGACTCATTTGAGTATCTCTTTTCCCACCATTTTAAGAGGTTTTTTGGGTTGTATTATTTTTCACTTCTCAATTGACTGCTTTATATTTTGCTGAAGTTACTTTTTTCTGATAGCTTCCTTTGATCACTTTTGGTACCAGAGCTAAGAACCATATTACTTCCTGCACATTTCGTATTATGGATAATCCTGCCACAAATCTTCTCTGATCCTTGCAGTTATCTGCTGCTAGCTCTGTGGAAGCAATTTTCATTTCCAGAATTTCAGGGATATATACAGCAAGGCAGCAGGTAAGACAGGTGTCTTACTTTCTCTGCTTGAACAGTCCCACAGTATTCTCAGTTGCCAGGTTGATTTACTTGAATCTATCCATCGTTTTATTAAATGCATACAGTTATTTTAGCAGAAGATCAAGAAGTCAATTACTCATTCTGTATTCACAGAATCAAATACAGGTAACCTATAGAAAACATTGCCATAGCCTCCTTTCCCCTCTCCCACCCCCCCCAAAGGAAGATCATCATCACATATACCAAATCTTTCCTGACAGTTGTTTGTCTTATTAAAACCTTTCTATAATACAGATTCTGGGCCCTCCCAAGATCCTGTCTGTGGTGTTGGGTCATTCTGGTTGCTGGATGTTTTTCATTTTAATTTCCAATGCAGATCTTCCTTGCTGTGATTGTAAATCCTTACCTCTTACTTTTGTCTAAAAAGTACAAAAATAAATCTTTATTCCCTCTTGCCCTTTGTGGAGTTTTTCCACAGTTCCGAAGGTGTGTCATATTTCTCCTGTGTGTCCTGTCCTCAAGTGTGTGTTGTCCTCAAATAAAGTAAATCTAGTTCTTATTATCTTTCAGAAAAGTTAATGTTTTCTGGACCTCTGATATTCCTTTTGATCTCTTCTGGACTGTCTTCTATTAGTTTTCACCATTTTTAAAAAGAGGTGCCTAAGAAAGTTTTGATATGGAATACCTGAGAGAAATCCCTGTGTTCCGGTGAGACTGAAACTCCACTTGAACTGAGGTTTCTGCCCCAACATTGTCCTAGGATACTGTGGTGACGTAGGAAAAGGGAGAAGAAAAGCTGCAAGATGATAAGATTTTGTTTTAAAATACGTTATTTTTAAAATTCATATAATCTAAAGTTGCATTTGTCATTTATTTGAAGACTTCATATAGAATTTTCCCTCTTTTTCCTCCCTTACATAAAACCACATTTATATTAGAATGTTCAAATGTGCAACAGAAACAGTACAAATAATAGTGAAGCATGTTAAAACATTTGTGTGACTGAAATGTAAATTTATTAAAACCGGTGAGAACTAATTTGTGATTAAAGAAATGGCTGTATTGTCATTCTTTATTTCTCCCTAGCCTTTATCAATCTCCACCTTAAGGTAAAAAACAGCAACCAGCCAACCAAACAACCAGCCCCAGGAATTGGTTAATACCCAAACAACACTTATTTATAGATGTTATTATTCCATGTGATTATCCCATTTTACTCTAGGGTAAAATTATTGTTTCGACTCTGGTCGTACAATTGCTTTGTAGCTTGCTGAAATAACAAGGTAAAGATTACATCTGCATAAACTACAAAAAAAGCAGGGCAGAATATGTTTGCATGTATATGTTACAACTATTGAGGAGTTGTTTATAATTGATCTGAGATATTATCAAAAATGAAACTATCAACTTTATTAATACTGGAAAGATTTAGAAACGTGATTCTGAAAATAGACTGTCATATGTCAGGATTAAAAACAAAGTACATAGAATAAGCATGGGTAATGTATGAGGGATGAGGCATTGTGAAGGAGAGAGAAGTGCTGAAATCAAGGAAATATCATACAGTGAAAGTGAATGAGTGGAGTGCAGGGACTTTGATTGGGAGATACAATTGATGAGGCAAAGCAAGAGAGATTCATCAATAGAGCAGAGCACAGAACAAGGAAGTTAAAAGAAAATCTTTGATACTGTCAAGAAGTATCCTAAATCACTCAGCTTTCATTGCAAAGTCATCAAGGCAGCAGATGGCAGGGACCTAATGAGGCTGGAAAACATCAATAACTGCTTTGAAAGAAGACTTCTGGAATTCTATGAAACAGAGAGGGAGATTCCAGGCTTGAGTAGGAGAGAAATACCCTCTGTATAGAATAATACCCATACCTACCTACAGTCAAGCTAGGCATCAAACTGGAGTAAAACAGAGGTAAATTGTATATATCATAGTATTTTACATAGTCTAATTATACAAGCCCAATACAACTTGAATTGTCTACCCGTCCTCTACTTGGACGTTGCATGGTTCAAGCTCCTTCGAGAAGGCACCAGTAAGTTTTCCTATCCATAATGCACAATGAATTTATGTGGGACTGTCTAAACAAATTGCAGATTGTAAGGACATGGAGATTTAAACAGAGTCGATGTGCTTCAGGATACATGGGTCTTCAGGATGCATATGTTGCACAGTCAAGAGTATAGGTAGCTTAGGGAGAGACTTTTACAGGCAGCCAGTCTTGTACTAAAACTGATTTCACAGTCAGAGCCCCAGTTCCTTAAATCCTCTTTTTTCCCCCACGTCTCTTGTCTCCTTCCCCTTTAAATGGATATATTTCCCTTTGTTGGGGAAACACATCTTCACTATTTCACTCACTGTTAAGTCTCTTTTTTCAACTTTCCTCATCAAGTCAAAGTCGTATTAAAATTACAATGACAAGGGACAGAGTACAAAGAAGTGGCATTAAAAACAACTTCATTTTAATGTTATTATAAGATTATGTTAAGATTCCCTTCCCTTTCCTTTCCTCATCCTCCCTTTTCCTTTTCTTTTTTCCATTCCCTTTCCCACACTGTCCATCACTAATGTTGCCTTTGCCTTTCCTGCCTTTTGATTTTTCAGTTTTTAACCAATTCCACTGCCACTGAAGCTAGTACAAATAAAAGCTTTGGTCCCTCTATTCTGTAATCTCCTAATAATTATATGCTGTTTTTTCACATATTATGTATTAGATATTTTATTTTTACTAATTTCTTATCTTTAATAATATGGGAAAACAATCTTTTTTCTTTATGATTGTATAATAAGGAGATCTCAAAAAATATCCGTAGTTTTCATGGAGAAATTTGCAGAAACTGAAGCTGAGAAAGGAGAAGATTGTGGACAATGGTGCAAATAATCAGCTCATACCCTTCTAACAGAAAAGGAAGAGCTAAATGAGTGTGAAACTGCACAATAATCAATCTCCTATGGGAATAAGTTTCTGCTGCATTTCATTAGAGATCGTTTCAAGGGCAAGATGGAAAAGAAAAGACTCAGCAACTGTACACAAGTCAAGAGCGCAGTGACTAAACTGCATATCTTGCAAAGGGCATAATCCTCCCTGCAGTACCTTGCATTCTTATTTATCTACCCAACAACAAATGTAAAAAAAAAAATACAGTAAATGGAATTAGAAACAGCATGACAGGTGACTGTGAAATCCAAAATTTCGGTACAAGACTTTATTAAACTCTTCTTTTGGGACAGCTATGTTAGTACAGTGCAGTGGCACATAGAAAAAGCAAAGCTAAAGGCTGAGGGGTGGTCTCATGGTGATCTACAGCTTCCTCACGGGGAGCAGTGGGGATGGAGGTGCTGATCTCCTCTCTCTGGGGACACGAGGAAATGGAATGAAGCTGCATCAGGGGAAGTTCAAGTTGGACATTAGAAAAAGTTTCTTCACCGAAAGGCTGGTCACTCACTGGAACAGGCTCCCCAGGGAACTGGTCATGGCACCAAGCCTGTCAGAGTTCAGAGAGTATCTGGCTGATGCTCTTAGTAATTTTGGTAAGTTATAGTCCCGCAAGGGACAGGGAGTTGAACTCAGTGATCCTTATGGGTTCCTTCTAACTTGAAATATTCCATGATTCTATGATTTCAAAGAGTTGTCCAGGAACTCCAATCTGTTTAACAAAAAATACTTTCATATTTCTGCAAGAAATAAGAGTTGCTCTTCATTTACTATCTTGAGCTTCTTAAATAATTTGGGATAGTCTACATTTGAAATGTTCAGCAACCCCATAAAGTAATTGTGTTTGTTAGAAACACAGCAAAGGTGCGTTTTAGACCCAGTCACCTCCATGTCAGGCTGGATATGAAACAGCTGAGACCCCAGTCCAAACACAAAAGTCTTTCAGCTTCTACAAGGTATATCCTAATAAAATCACCTTTCTAAAAAGTAGCTTCTGGACTTGGAATGAGCAATTAGGTTGATTTGATTTGTAATTTAATTTAGAACTGTGCCCCTAAACCAGATTAAGCCCTGTAAAAGAAAGATCATTAGGTTGACTTTGTTTCACAGTTTGATGTTCAGATTTTCCTCCCTCTTGAGTTTTTGCTTGATTGTTTTTCCGCTCTGCCCCTTGAGCATGTGACATTCACACAATCTTTTTGGGGGGCCGTGCTTGCTTCTCATGCTTGAATGTGTCTTCAAGAGAAACAGAGCCATCTCCTGAAACTGTGGGAGTACAGCTTGAAATCAGCAAAGAACATGTATGGCCTAAGAAAACCACTGAGCACCTTGGACAGGTGCTGGGATGACTCAGGGAACTGTCTCTGACAAAAAGAAAACCAAAGCAAACATAGAGGCTTAAAAGTGTAGGAAGAGGTAAGATTCATTCCCAGGGTATGAGTAATGGGAATACTTCTGTCTTGAGCATGTGCTGGTGTCCAGGCATGGGAAGCAGAGCCCACAGGCTCACTGCTCTGCACCCCAGCAACCCCTGCACATGTAACCCTTAGGCAGAGTCAAGTCTCTTACATTTGAAACCATGAGAACAATCTATTGGAATTAGACTTTAAGAACCCATAAGTCAGCCAGCCTTAAAATATGATTGCAAGAACAAAGATGGGGTTTTAAACTGCAGTAATAGCATGCAGGTAGCTGTTGCTGGTTGCAGTGCCTACCCATAGTACTAGGGCTCGTGTTTGTGATGTGGATAGAGTCGCCCTGGCCGAGGCTGTTTCTATTTCGGGTTGGTTACCTTCTGAAGAGTTCTATGCTGCACATAAGAAACCCTTTCCTCCCTTTTCCAGTAGTTATCTATATTTATATAACTGCAATATGTATATATATGTATATACATGTAGGCTTTAATGATTTTCTCTACCTTCTAATAAAATATAAAAATTATAAACAGAGTAAAAAATCCTGGGTTGCCTTAAAATACAAATGCGTCCTGGGTATTTATAGAATGAAACAAAAGAATGAAAATTCCTCCCTAAATTTATACCTATTCGTTTATTTTTTAATTCCTTTTTATTTCGTCTTTTTTTTTTNTTTTTTTTTTTTTTTTCCCTGACAACTGTGTCCTACTTCAGGAGTGAAGATAATTCTCTTCTTAACGCAGTTTCTGTAAAGATCAATGGTGAACTGATAAGGCAGACATCTGCAAGACAGGCAGAATAATTATGGATGCTGTCATATCATGATTTGGACTTTAATTACCTGTTAGAAGTAGCCTACATCAGATAATAATAATGTATATCCTACTGGGTAAAGTATTTTTGTCTTGGCTTTATCTATCATGCCTAGATTTTGCTTTTTTAAAGTTTTGGATGTTTATTGGATTAATAGGTTCTGTTGATTTTAACATATAGAATGAGACTATTTGAGAGGAAGCGTGATAGGGTTGTTTTTAGAAAATATTTCTTACAATTTTTATTATTGAGTCAAAATAGGAATTTAGTTTTGTCTATCTGTATCATTTTTAGTAGCTCACTGCCTGATGCTAGAAACTAATCGAATTAGGAAGCTAATATAACCAGCACAATCCATATTGCTTTTCGCATCAAGATCAGTGATCATTTCCAGCTTGATTATGTTTTTCTACAAATGCTAGAAATGTAAATGAAGAAGATGGAGGAATTTGAACACCTAGCTTTAAATGAAGATGTCAATGTACGAGACCCATAAGAAAGCATATCATGATACAAAATACACAGGAAAGACAGGTAATTTTTCTGTCTGTGGAACTTTATTATGTGTTAAAAGGCCCTAAAATCAAAGCAAAGGAAAGAAGCAGCTTATCTGTTTCAGTGAGTGGCACAGAACCTGTCTGAACTGAAATCTCAAGCCCCAAAACGACAAGTATAGTACTGGGTCTGCATTACCCATTGTTTGACCAGTTCAGGTCATTCAGGAGTCGTTCACTGTCATATGCAGAGAAATCAAAAAGATACTAAGGGTGAAACTGCATTGGGTGGCTGCAATTACCCTCATGTAGACCGGTCAAATGTCAACATTGGGATGTGAATCAGTAAATTTTTAGATGTTATCACAGAGTGCCCAGATAGCAGGCCCAGAAGAAAACTGCAACCCTGGGCTTGCTTCAGAATGGCGTACAGGACTAGGCTCGAGGGCTAACTGGCAAAGGACCGCCCCACAACAACCACAGCTAGCTCATGTGGAGCACCCCTAGAGAAGTACAAGAAATAACTCCAGGTTAGTCAAACTTCCCTTAGAGGAGTCATGCAAAAATGCAGAAGATAGAAAGGGCAAGTAAGATAATTAAATCCATATTGATAGCTTTAAGGTTACTGAGGGATGCTATAGTAGGAGCACAGTGGCAACACAAAACAACTATTGGGAAAGACTTGAGAAAGAGTAGAAGCAAGCCAGCATAACTAAACAGGAAAGTGAAGCATAGGGTTAGAATCAGGAAGATGTCATTCAAAAAGGTGAAGTTGCATCTAAATGAGGAAGACACATAGTAATGATCAAATAGAGCATATGATCCAAATATTCATAAACTCTGGAAATTTACATGCAGAAATATAATATAATGTAATAATAAAATAATATAGTCAGGTGGGCCAAAAAAGGTTTTGTGAAGCTACTAGCTAATGGTATCAAACCTGGTACTTATTCCTTTTTCCTTCATTAGGAGTGAAGAACCTGCCCAGAGAGCCATTTAATTTTGTAATAGTGAATTAGTCGACTGAAGATGCATACGGATGACCAAGGACAGTCATGTGCGTATAGTAAATGTTTTAGACTTGGATCAAAACATTTAAATACAAAAAGAAAACAAAAACTTCAGGATGAATCATGTGATTTGCTAAAAGTAAAATTACTTTTGATATCTGCATGCATCTAAACAAGAAGCGTCTCATAAAAAGCAACCTTTCAGGAGAGTGGGCATTTTTAGCCATGACACTGAGCAAAATGAACTTCACTGCCATTTTTGTCAGCATTTTGTAACTTTGCACTTTAGCTTTGTCCCTTTTGCACTGTTAGCATATCAAGTTTGTAAACTTTGTAAAGTGGTCAGTAAACTCAATCCTATGAAATCCCTGAAGTCTGTGTATATTTGCTCTACAGAGAAAGAAAATAGATGTTAATGACATTTTTGTTTTTCAGATAACATTTGCAGACACAAAAACAAGAGGCAAATGCACTAAGTTCTTCACTAATTAAAAATGAAAGACCAATTTGTCAAAGAAATTTTTTTTAATGACAAGTTTGGCCTCTTTTGCTTAAGGTGCAGAATTTCCCCCACAGTTCAGAAACATATGACTCTCCAAAGGCCTTGATTTTTTATTCTTTTGACCTTTCTGATCACTCACCAGCTTATTTTGATTTATAGTTCTATAAGTTACCATTACGTTTTACCTGCCATTGGCATTTAGAACTGCACCCTTAAGATTTAATGGCTGCGTAGGTGTGTGTAGGTAAAACATCTTCCAGCTCAGCTGCTGTTGTTTCTTGGTTACCTTGTCTGTTAGATTTCTGGCTTTGGGATTTGACTGACCTCCTTGTCAACTCAGCACTCTTTCTCCACAGCTAAACTGTGGGAGATGTTTCGCTGTTGTACACAGCACATGTCAAAGCCTCAAGGATCCGAGGTCAGTATATGTATACCTGGAGTCTGTATGACCGAATGTTTTAGCTAAACTACACTGTGTCTTTTCAAAGATGAACTAAGGTTGGTTTACCTCTATACAGCCTTGTATCTGTTGATGTTAGGAGCTCCAGAGCAGCGCACCCCTTTGTTCAGCAAATCAATGTAAATAGAGGAGATGTCTTTGGCTATTAAAGTTGAAACTGAGTTAACCAGCTGCATGGGCAAACAAATGTGTACTGTTATTTCAAGGAGTGAGAACTCACCCAAAGACCAAGAGAAGACAGATATTTTTTTTAATGTATTTACTCCAAAAGAAGGACAGGTTGCCTTAACCAGAAGGACTCTAACATCTGTTGTACAAGTCTAGCTATTGCAGAAATGATGCTTAGACAACTGAATCATTCCCTCTGGAATAATTGCTCATTGTCAGACATTTTGTTCTGCACGTACCCTGCTCTTATTGTATTTGTACTCACTGTGCTATTAAACAGAATTTTCCTTCATATGATATTATTCAACATCTTTTGAAGCGTGATGCCATAAAGTGACACTGTAATTGCTGTGGGTAAAATATCCTTCTCTATATAGAGGTCACAGAAAACCCACAGCTAGAAAAGTGGCTCTCCAGGCCATCAGCATGGGAGCTGATGAAGCTTTAGATAAATAAATGAATACGTTTTCTGGACTGACACAAGTTGTATGTGCAAATGCACACACAAAACCATACTCCCCCAAAAATGAGGTGAGGTGATTGCATTTCCTCTGTTTACACCTGTGACTACGTTCATCTGGAAGTAGCATTTGCTGGAATAAATGTAGAAATTGAGACTGTCATTTGGGATAAATAGCCGTCTTCCAGATATTTCCTTGTAAATCATTCAAGTTGACTTTTAAGAGACAGTGGCGTTGCACAAAGAGATATTACCGTTTCTCTGCATTTTATGGTTACCATGCACTGAAATCTGAAATATAACACATTTACCACCTGGACCATACTAGCTGGTCCAGTGTGGTAAGTGGTAACTGGTATTTACTTTGTATTAGAAATATAACATCTGAATACAGCCTGTTATTGCTCTGTGATATAAGCAGAAATTAGTCTGAGTTCACTAGGGAATACAGAATATAATAAATGAACACAGTGTAAGCCATTTGTTGGACAAATGCAGAAAAATTTTGCTTGTTGAAGTGATTTTCACATGTACCCTTTTAGAATTTTTTTCTGCAGAAAAGTCATTGCCTTGTTCTTTTGTGAACAGGAGTAACTTGCCATCGTGATCGTAAAATTTCTTTTTTTTTTTAATTTTGTCTGCTTGTCTTTGATAAGCATAGTTGAGGTTAGAACAATTTTGCACGGTGAGTTTTGGTGTAAAAGTCAATTTTAGCATACTAAATTTTCTGTTTCCCCTCCACAGAAAAAAGCAAGTAAAGCAGTTGCAGTACATGAATTAGAATTTGAAGATTCAATCCTCCCTTTCCCTTTCCAGCTGCAAGAGGGAAATAGTTTTTTCTTTCTTTCTTCTTTTTTTTTTCTTTTTTTTTTTTTTTTTCTCTTCTTAGGACAGAAATACTTTTGCTGAGAACTGTCTCCACACAAAAGCTTATGAAGTCGAATATGATGTCTCGTCTTATCACTTCTGAACAGACTCTGGAGTTTGAAAAGACTTCTGAAATTTGCTTAACTTGCAATTTCCTAATATAATGAGGAAATCAATGTGTCTTGCTTTTAGAAATGCTGGTGGCTTCAGAATAATTCAAGAGTCTGCAAAGATAAGCAGAAATGAAACTGCAAGTACTTGCTCATCATTGGAATATCTGAGATGATTTACAGATAAAAATGTGTTAATTTACTGTCGTCAGGGAGAATATGTCATTCAGATTTACTCCCTGGACTCAGCGTTTTTTGAATGAGCTAATTTAGATGTTGAGGGTTTTTGAATGAAACCTACAGTCTTACCCACCACCACTGCAACTGGGCAAGGCTGGAAAATGGGATTGCAGTGGTCTGTCAGAATGAAATGCAGCAGTCGAAAGCATGCAGCTCCGGTGAGCAAAGCTCACCTTCAACCCCTGCAAACCACCTTTCCTGGCCAGACTTAACTCAGACCTGTTTACCAGTCACTGGGGAAAAATAAAAAACACTAGATATTACGTGTACCCATGTTTAAAGAGCGTGGGCAATTTTATGGCCGATACAGGACAAAGAGAGTTCTTGAAATAAATGAATAGTTTGGGGAAATGCAATTTAAATATATTTATCTTTACCACTGCATATGTACCTTAGCATGGTTGGTGAGCATTTGTGGGGGGTTTTAGTTTCTGTGTGGAGCCCAAAAGATAAATTTGAGTTTGACATTCAGACAATTTTCCAGTCAACTGCTACTGTACAAGATCATTTGAATGAGACCACACTAATTTTAATGAAGTCCAAAGTTTAAATTAGAGACAGCAGCAGCAAGGTTTAATTCAAACATTATTTCAAATGACATTTTACAAAGAACTATCCACATGATTGCATTTTGATCTGGTTCCTCAACCAAAATTAAGTGAAAATACTTATTTCAGATCAACTGTTTTGATCAACTTGAAATATTTTGGTTATGCTTTAAACATTTTTTCAGCTTAGTTTAATTTTTCTCAATTTTAAACCAGAAACTTTAAATATTAAGGGAAGAAACTGAAACACTGACATTTCTTCTGTTTTAAAAAAAATGCTTCCTAAATTTGATTTGCCCCCAAATTAATTTGTTAGCTGTCTAGAATATGTACTTTAAAATATACAGATTCTGCCTGTTTATAAGAGTTGTAAATAACTTTTTCATTGTTTCTTTGCAATATTCCCCCAGTTTGATAGCATCCTTTCTTATATGTTCAGTTAACATTTTCCCATGGTAGGATTTGACTATCCTCCTAATATTTTTTGGAGCAATTCTGTTTTGCTTATCATCAGCTACTGCTAAAGAGTTCACTTTTATTCATCTGAAATCTTTCTTTTGACCTTAATTACACCTCTACTGAACAATCTTAACAGACCTTGCTACTTACCTTAATTTGAAGGCTGTTTTTAAACCTAATCGCACTGTACTTTCCCAAAAAGACTCTCAAGAAAGCCAGTCTGTACCCTCAGTGTCGTCTCATTCTCCATACCTGAATGTCTTAGGTTAGAAGCTGAAAACAATGACAGGCTCTGATGTTTGAGAGGTCGACAGACATAAATCTTACTGGCTTGAGTTGAAAGTATTTTATAGCCGTGTTAGTGCAAAAACAAAAATATGGAATGAAAATTTAGGAAAATATTTTTCAATCCTTGTCGGTGTTAATGAAGTGTCTCTGCTTACAGTGTGGGAAAAGGTCAGATACAATTCAGTACGTAAAGGTAGTCGTTTGGGTTTTTTTACAATTCAAGCGAACATAAAGGAAAATAATATCCTTACCACTAGAGAGAGCTCTCACACTAAAATAATAGAACATTGCTTTGGGCTCCTTTTTACATAGTTGGGGAAAAAAATATAAGAAGGAAACAAATGTACCATCTGGAGTGATGATGGGAAGATATGACCTGACAAAAAGAAGAGTCCAGAGGCTGGTTCCAGCTGGACGTGGGGAGAGGAGAACATGTTGCATTCATTCCTCACTGTGGCAGATTCTGCCTCAATCCCACAAAAAGGAACAAGTAATCTTTGAAAGTAATTGGGTTTATTTTTCCACTTTTGGCAAAGAAAACTTGAGTTGATGGGGCATATGGTAGGTGCTCTTGTCTTTTTTTCCACATAGGCAAACAGAGTAAGAACTATAGTGTGTTTCACCATTTTCAGGACCTGTCAAAATCCATCCACAGAAGATAAGGATCAAAAACCATCAAAGCTATTCAAAGATGTTCATGCTTCTAAAAACGTGCAATAGCCTTTTTACCTTAGCAGCAGTGAATGAAAATCAGTGATAAAGAGTACCAGGCATAAAACTGGTATCTGCTGTGTAGAAGGTTGTGACTGCAAACTTCAGAGCAAGTTGATGAGAGTTAAAGTTATGTGAGACAAGACAAAGAACATTTTTGATCATTTTTTTGAGCAATTTAGTAAACCTATATACAAGGTGATATGGACTTTTGAGGAAACTGAGAAAGGAAATTTTGGACGGTATTTTTTGTTATTTAGAGCAGTAATTAAATTGCAGTGAAAGTGTTCTGTATTTGATTAACCTGCAAGCAGTGTACATTTCTAGTAGATTTTTTTCAGACTTGTTTAGGGAAAGTATGGAAGACTTAGAGTCCTGTGTTCCCCCACTTCTCCTCCACCACTCCCACCCCCCAGTTCCCACATATAGAAGACAAACTAGAAAGTGGAAGTGCAATAAGTTCAATTACGTTATTCAGGTCTTATGTCATTCATGACTTGAAAAGTCATATTAGTTTTGGCCCTTTTCGGTTAAACATGTCATTTCAATAAGCTTCTGAAAGATGAGACAACTGGTATTCCCAGAGGATCAAAGAGGACTCGTGATGGTTTTCTGTCAAATCCCAAAATTTTTTCACAAAAGCATCCATCTTCCAATAGAGACATGAAACTTTTTGCCATCTTTTTTTTTTCTTTCGGGATGAAAGACAGGTGAAGGAGTGTTGTTATAATAATTTATCTAAAGAGTTTATCATTTTGGCATTTGTGTATATCAAAACCCTTTAGAAATTAGTTGTAAATTCAGTCGTCTCTGTGACCAGAGACAACTTCATGAGTAATTGTGTGCAAGGCTGGATTCCTAATTACTCTGAAGTCTAAGATAATTAAAATAACACAGTCTTCTCCTCCATCAGCTTCTCGTGTGTGATAAAAACTTCGTTTTTACCCCAAACTCTTAATACTCCCTAAAACAGAGAAGTAGTCTAAAATAAATTAAGACTGAGAATGCAGGAATTTTCATATTCTCACAGTATCTGTTTTTCTCTCATTTTACTGGAAAGTATTTGTCTGTTCACCAATTTCTTCCAGCCTCTTCTACCTGCATTTGCTTGAATTGTTTCCATACTCAGCATTATGTTACTAGAATATGTGTAGCAGTTTTGTGCAAATGAAAAGTTAATATTATAGGAAGAAAGCAGTGCAGAAAGCAACTGTACAGGTAACATTAGGTACCTACAAATATTCTAGGGTCTTCCTAGTTACTCCCACTTCTAAAAAAATCATCCTCTCACCAGTTCAATTCAGGTATTGAACCAAAATATTTATTTCATACATCTAACAACAGAATCATTACTATTATACTGAAAAATAGCCTCTTACCTCAGTCTTCAGTAAAGTCATTCAAGGACAGATGTTCCTTTTCACAATCAATTTAATTCAAGTCATTAACCAAGAAGCCCAAAGAAGTTTATAGACCTTAAAAATACAAATAAGAGTGTGCTATGTCTTTAATTAGCAACACTCCAAATTTGAAATGGTGACCTAGAGGTATATAACTCCATGGCCCATTACCGGTCCCCTGAGCCACGTCAATCTGTTAGAGACCTTCCTCCCCTCTTAAAGTAAGGTTAAAAAAAAACAGGACAAATGTTTCTTTCTTTTCCTTTCTTCTTTATTTTTCTTATGATTTTCAAATGCCTTTCTAAGAGCTTAAGAAAGCTCCATAGTTTGAGGTAAAATATAAAATGTTTGAATATTTACTAATATTTAAGAAAACATGGCTACCAATCCTAAGGCAACATTTTCCTCCAGGAAATACATATGGTAAATCTTCTTATGCTTGGGAATTTTTAGATTATCTTGTTTGTGAAAATAAATATAAAACAAGTACCACCTTAACATGAGATTGAGCATCCCTTACTGTAGTGTTGCCAAACATAATCAACATAATCTTTGATCTCAGAAAGTGAGAATAGTTGTTTCCAAGTCATAAATAAGGGAGAATAAGACTACAAAAATGATTTTGGTTTCCTCTGGAGATTCTTGGCACTGAAAAAAATCATTACTGTAATTATGCACTTTCACTTAATAACAGCTTCAAAATTTAGGAGTTCCGAGCATTGCAACACATGAAAAAATGAAGTTTGCAGTCTATAGAAATCCTAAAAGTTGACATTTACTTCAGTTTTGAAAACATCAATCTTCAGGATTTTTTGAAAGAAATGATCCTAATATATTGCTTCCAACTTATTCAACATATTTTGTTTCAGCTTTATAATTCTGAATATATCATGCAATATATTACATGTCCTGCTTTACACATATCCTGTTTCCTTTCTCCTTTCACGGGGATCATATTCAAAAATTTCTAAAATGTTGTGCACATCATAAGAACTCGCAGACATTCAGTGCTGCCAGGCTACTGTAATTGCTCTATTTGCTGACTTAAACTGTTTTTTGTTTTTTTTTGTCTAGCAACAGTGATAATAACATTGCCTTTCCTGAAGCCATCTGATATATGAAGTGGACTGTGAACCTCTGCAAGAGTTTTCAAACTCCACCTTAACAAATCAGCCATTTAGGGCTCATCCTCAACAAATAGCAAGGGAGAGGGCTCCTAACTCCAGAATGGATATGAACATCTTCAGAGAGATACTTAGTCATCTCTTCCTGCCCTTCAGAGAGGAATGTCATTCACTGGGAGGATGCTTGTTCCCACCTCAGTCTAAAAAGCATATAATATGAGATGAGAGTAACACCACTAGTGCGATATAATTAGCTTATAACTTGACTATAAGAAATTGCCTTTATTATAAGAAATTGCCTTTATTATAAAAAATTGCCTTTATTTTATTTTTTTTGAGACTGGCTCAGAGAACTGGATTATTATTGTTAATCACTTGTACTGCTTACTTCCTGGGTTTAGTCCTTGAGATTATGATTTTTGAATATATTTACACATTAGTTAAACATGTTGTTCTAAATAATAGAAAGTAGAAGGACAAAAAACAGATGTTTCTGATTTCTTCATGAAAGCTTTCTCTAGACAATATGGAGACAAACACCCTTGGCCAGCTGATGCAACTGCCTGAAGGCAGAAGGCAGAAAGCAACTTAAACCCTTTAAATAGTGAAATGGCAATAACAGAGATTTGTCTTCTCTGTATCTCGCATCCTTCCCTTCCTACTGTAACAGCTTTCAAATTTCAAAGCCTTTGACACAGTCCCACATGACATCCTTGCCTCTAAGCTGCAGGGACATGGATTTGATGGAAGGGCCACTTGCTGGATAAGGAATTGGCTAGATGGCCGCACTCAAAGAGTTGTGGTCAATGGCTCAATGTCTGATCACTACCTTTCACAGGAGATGCATTTTGCCCACTTCTGGCTCCTGGGGTCCTGCACCCCAGACACAGGGCCCCACGGCACTCCCCTCTCCCCAGAGCCCCCTGCCCCCTCCCTGCTGCAACCTGTGCTGCCCACTCAGCTGGTCCTCCCGAGTGGGGAACAGGGGCTGGGGTGGCTGCCAGCAGCAGGGCCCTGTGCAGGGCAAGGATGGCTTTGCTGCAGGCTCCAGCTCTCTCCGGGCACCCCCGCTCTGCCCTTCTTGCTCTCGGGGCTCTCCCCCAGTCCCACCATCGCTCCCATCAGCCTGCAGTGCTGCGGGGCTGGGAACGTGCCAGCTGGAGCCACCCCCAGAACTGGGACCCCCCTCTGTGCACAGGGACCTGATGCCGCCGGGGCACCCGTGCCAGCACCCCCAGCCACCTCCAGGCCCGCGAACCCAGAGCACCTGGAAACCACGACTCTGGAAATGCCA
>VZTO01019317.1:0-22496 GCA_013400615.1 Syrrhaptes paradoxus | reverse complement strand
AGGTTTTCCATCCATATTTATCCAAACAGTGATAAATAGAGATGTGTGGCTTAAACAGACATGAACTAAATAGGCCATTTCAGAACTGCCTTGTTTTGCTTGATTAACCCAAAGTGCTGATTGCTTTTTTGGACTGCTGACTTGCAATTTTTACTGATTTTTTATCAGGAACACTTGGACACAGAAAGCCCCCAGTAAAGAGTTCAAGTTAGATAAGTATGCCTTTCAAATACTTATGTATTATATATGCAGTGGAAAAACTTACAACAAGTCCAGATTTTTTTTTGGCGCACAAAATTCCACATATGCCACAAAGCAGAAACTGCAAAGAAAAAAGTATACTAATTATTTCATCATTTAAAGTCTCAAGTTTACATCCTGATGTCTCGCTGTAGTAGTGACCACAACAGTAGGTTAGGCAATAGTTCCAGTTGTTGTCAGCATTTTTATCACAAACCTTATGTTTCAGGAATTTAGAACTCAGTCATAAACACACTTATCTGAGAAGAAGAAACTGGAATGAGAAGTCAGACTGAGGATGATTACTCATTAAAGAAAAAAACAAAATCCTGCTCTTTAGCTTTAGTAAATAAAACGTTAAAAAAACACCCCAATGATGTTGCAAACAAAAGATGCCTTTTTACTCATTTTTTTTTCTTTTCTCAGAAAAGTTTCACAAAATAGTAATGGATGATCGAAATCATCTACTTTCAAGCATAGCTGAGGTATGTAGTGCCCTGATCCTACCATGTGAACCACTGAGGGAACATACATGGACAGTGGAACTCTGGGCAAGAATGCAGTTCAGCCACCTCCCTGGATGCAGGTGTAAATATAAGTACCTCTGTTGGTGTGGTTACTCTGAACATTCAGGAAAAAGCATTCAGATTCTAGATAGACCACTTTACAAGAGATAGCATTAAGTTATCTGTAATTTTTTTCACATAGTTCCCTCTCACAAGCTGATCTCCTAATTGTCACATCAAGCATTAGGCAAAAACTAATTAAAAAAACCTGAAACACCCCCTACCAGCTGATATGAATAGACGTTAACTCTTTTTAGTGACCTGCATCAAAGACCAGTGACATTCTCTGATGTCCCTTTTTCCTCCTACAAAAAAGTTTAATGAGGGAAACAGGGAACAGTCCCAGAGGGAGCAGTCATGGTAGGAATTACAGCAGTTGTATGAAAGCAATAAGGCCTTCTCCAGGTGTTTCTAATACTGTCAGAAGATTTCTTTGATACCTCATAAACGTCTTTATTAAGAAATCTAGGCTACTTATTTTCAGTAAAGCTAACCCTAGATCTCTACTGAGAAGTAATTTTATAGTTTTAAAACCAGATTTTTCCACCTCCTTTTTGCACTGAGATGGCATTTCTAGCAAAAGGCTCTGCCTGACCTTGATTTAGGATTAAATCACAGAACAGACCTGGCTGTTGCATAAGTGAAAAAAAAATTACACAGTTTTTTTTTTTTCAGTCCATGTAATATATTGCATGTACATGTCATTTACCCTCCAAAATATTGCAACATCAGTATTTCAGTTGAAGAGATTCTTTAATACATAGTATATCTCCCTCCAACTAAAGTAGTTCATGCATATAGCTAAGCATGAGACTTGGGATATATTTTTACTCTGAGTTGTGTCCATTGAATCAGTTCCCCACAAATAATATGGTTAATTTTTTAAATATAATTCCCTCTATACTAAGCTCAGGATGTGGACTTAATTCTACCAATGGAGAGGAATGGGTCAGGTAGACCATGGCACTGAATGGCTCAGGACATACCACGACATACAACTGGTAATTGCTATTAGAGCTCACCTATTGGAATAGCAATCAAAAAAACAATGGGTAGGACTCCTTCTGCCCCTTTGCCTTTGGCAGAGGAGATTTCAGCTCAGACCTATGACACCTGTCTTGTAAGTTTTCACTCAGGCTTTCTGTGAAGTTTTGGAGTTTCACTCCCAATCCTGTCATTACAGATTACCTTCAAATGAAGGCGTTCTTCAGTTTTTCACATGTAGTATTTTGTATTACTCAACATTAATGCAGAAATCTCAAAAAAAATTGTTCAAGACATTGCTGTAATTAAGTTCTACTCAGTCAGACTTGATAAAGCTGATTAATAATATCATTCCTCTCTGTAGCGATTGAATAGGATTGAAAGGAAAACTCTGTATAAGGAAAAATTGATGAGCTCTGGAAAGCTTGCAGAAAGGATCTGGAAGATGTCATCAGTGATAGTTTTGACTTGTAACAAGTCTGTCTCAACTAGCTTAAAAAGCTGGGGGTTTGATTAATTTTGAACTCTTCTATTTTATAATACTCTCAGATGGAATATAGACACCAGGGGCTCTGCTGTCTTGCCACTCTGTCTGTTCCTGGATGTCCTGAAGGACTTCATCTTCATGTCAATATGTCATAACATTTAAACTTGTAACTGTTGAGCTACTCTGGATTACAGTTTACCCATAACTGACTAATACTGTCGTGGTAAGGGCTTGCTCCTTTATACATGATCACTGATTATCCTCAGTCAATTTTTATCAACCTTGTGGGCTGTTTAAATGTAGTTACATTTTATAACCCTGTCAAACCTGAATTAAGTTAAGGCAAACACATGCTGAAAATGAGTAAATCAGGAGTGGAAAAGAAATATATCACTGAAGATAAGCTCCTTATAAAGAATGACCAGTTGTTGAAGTGTTCACAAGTCCTGCTGAGAATAAGGCTAAAACATTTCATGAAGGATAAGCTAAATTAATAAGCCCTCCAAAATGCCCTGGGAGCCAGAGAGAACCTGGACTTAAAACAGATGTTTCACTCTTGGACTTTCATTTTAAATATTATCGATGAGAAAAATCATGAAAGGCTAAAAGATACAAAATATCACTTAAAAACCTATGTAGACCACTATTTGCAACCAATTCCCATTATTTCTGGGGTTACTTTTGGTTGCGGACTTATTCATACCTCCTATAATACATGATATTTCATGTCAAGACTAGCAGAGGAGGCAGAGGTTGAATGTATCATACAGTAATAGATAGGGGCAGAACTACTCTTGGGAGAAGGGTAAAAAATCCAAAGAAAGACACTACAAAGCACAAAAGATACTTAGAAACTCAGTAGGCTGTGGGTGCCTTAGTCTTCCATTCAGTGAAGTTTTAGCAGGGACCTAGCAGAGTCAGGGTCCCTCTGATAACACTTGTGTGACTGCAAGGTGATGCAGGAGTGTCTAATTGTCTGTGGAGCTTTTGCCACTCACATTGCAGCTGTGCCTGCTTATGTTCTATATATGCATATTTGAAAATCATAGAATCATAAGAATCATTTAGGTTGGAAAAGACCTTTAAGGTCATCGAGTCCACCCTTTAACCTAACACTTCCAAATTCATCATTAAACCATGTCCCTCAGTGGCACATCTACAGGTCTGTTAAATACCTCCAAGGATGGTGACTCAACAAGTTTCCTGGGCAGCCTGTTCCAATGCTTGACAACCCTTTCAGGGAATAAATTCTTCCTAATATCCAATCTAAACCTCCCTTGGCACAACTTGAGGCCATTTCCTCATGACCTATCGCTTGTTTCTTGGGAGAAAGGACTAACACCTACCACGCTACACCCTCCTTTCAGGTAGTTGTAGAGGGTGATAAGGTCTCCCTTGAGCCTCCTTTTCTCCAGGCTAAACAACTCCAGTTCCTTCAGCTGCTCCTCATAAGACTTGTGCTCTAGACCCTTCACCAGCTTTGTTACCCTTGTTTGCACACACTCCAGCACCTCAATGTCCTTCTTGTGGTGAGGGGCCCAAAACTGAACACAGTATTCAAGATGTGGCCTCACCAGTGCAGAGTACAGGGACACAATCACTTCCCTAGTCCTGCTGGCCACACTATTTCTGATACAAGCCATAATGCTATTAGCCTTCTTGGCCACCTGGGCACACTGCCGGCTCACATTCAACCAGCTGTCAACCAACACCCCCAGGTCCTTTTCCGCCTGGCAGCTTTCCAGCCACTCTCCTCCAAGCCTGTAGTGTTGCAGGGGGTTGTTGAGACCCAAGTGCAGGACCCAGCATGGAGCCTTGTTGAACGTCATACAATTGGCCTCAGCCCAGCGAGCCAGCCTGTCCAGATCCCTCCATGGAGCCTTTCTGCCCTCAAGCAGATCAACACTCCCCCTGACTTGCTGTCATCTGCAAACTACTGAGGGTGAACTCAATCTCCTCGTCCAGATCATTGATAAGGATATTAACCAGAACTGGTCCCACTACTGAGCCCTGAGGAACACCACTTGTAACTACCTGCCAACTGTATTTATCTCCATTCACCACCACTTTTTGTGCCCGGCCATCCAGTCAGTTTTTTACCCAGAGAATAGTACTCCTGTCCAAGCCATGAGCAGCCAGTTTCTCCAGGAGAATGCTGTGGGAAACAGTGTCAAAGGCTTTACTAAAGTCCAGGTAAACAACATCCACAGCCTTTCCTTCATCCACTAAGTGGGTCACCTTGTCATAGACGGAGATCAGGGTAGCCCAGCAGAACCTTCCTTTCATAAGCATATGATGACTGGGCCTGATTTCCTGGTTGTCCTGTACATGCCGTGTGATGGCACTCAAGATGATCTGCTCCGTGACCTTGCCCAGCACTGAGGTCAGACTGACAGGCCTATAGTTCCCTGGATCCTCCTTCTAGCCCTTCTTGTAGATCGGCATCACATTTACTAACCCCAGTCAGCTGCGACCTTCCCAGTTACCAGATCTGCTCTTAAATGGTGGAAATCTCTCTTTTGGTCTGTTGAACTTTGGAATAAATAAACAAAGACCTCCCAAAGAAGGAGAATGCTTATTTTGAGCCTGCTTTAATTTACTTTATATTAAATGTGGGATTGAAACAAAACCTCAGATCCAAACACCCAGAAATTTTGGTAAGGAGGCTGAAATCTCAATTTAGGTTCAAGTTCTGTGTTTTGGATTCATCGCTATTTCATATTTGCTGAAAGAAAAGACTTGGCTTCTTTGACTTTCTCTTGGAAAAAGGGGTCTTTCTTACTGGTAGACTGAAAAAAAAAAAAGATTCAGTTTTAGTATATCTGCAGAGAACCAAAGATTGGTTGGTTTCCATCATGAAGAAGAGAAGGAACTATTTTTATTTTGTATATTGAAGCTATGAAACTTGCTTTCTTCTGTTTTGAGGAGGCAAAAGCAATGGTGAGTGTAATTCCCTTGAGAAAATGAAAACTGTCTATGGAAAATCTGTCTGGAGAGAGGCTGAAGAAAATAGTAGAGAAAACCTGTTGAATATGACTGCTTGATCCTTAATTATTGTTCATGACAAAGAAGCCCAAACTACATACACTCTGTGGAAAGCCCTCCAGAATTCTGGGTCATCCGTATGTAACTGATGAAACAGAGGAAGGGAAATTATTCCAAATTTAAATATAACACAATGAAAATGCAAGCATATCATACCTATTGGTTGGAAAACCCACTTGAAAGAATAAACACTCAAGACAGAATCAACAGCTTCACTTCTATCTATTCGTCAGGTGGTAAAACAGAAAATCTGTGTTTTACACAAACTGTATAAACATGTGACTGCCTTGAGAATACCTAGAAATTTGAAATTAGTAATGTCTAGAATGGATCATTCTATTTAATAATCTTGTTGCTTCAACTCCATCCAAATGAGAAAAAAGCTGAAATCCCTAGTGGATGAACTGAGCAGAGAAGGTGTAATTGTAACTCTTCTTCAAAGCAGTATTTCAGAACAATGATTAAGTTTTCCTAGTGCATAAAGGGCACAGAATCCACTCCTGAAAACAAAGGCATCAAATTAGAGACAAAATGAGAATGGGCAAAAAGAGTGAGCCTAGATAATAGGTTTGCCTGTTACCTCCAAGAAACACAATAATCTTCACAAAAGGGGGATGGAAACTTCTAATGACTTTGTTGTCCCATGCAAGGGGTTGTGGGGGCAGGAATGTGTAGCTGGTTGCAAGTCATCCAGAACCAGAAGCAACAGCATTACCACAACCCAACCCTGTGTCCCACCAAATCTCTCATGCTGAGAAAGGGGCTCTGCTATTTGAGTGAGACATGGTGTTAATACACATGTAATCTGAGCAAATACTTTGACTTGGCAGTGTGCTGTTTGGTCATATCAGATCAAGTGGTGCTACAGTTACCACTGATCCAAGCCATATTCAAGCAGTTTAAACTCCATTCCAGTCCCTGTGATTAGTGTGTCCATTTGTCTGGTTTTAGGCTGGCAGAGATGCTTTTAAAATAGGAAATGGGTTTTAGAAACACTCAGGAATTTTAGAAATGGGTCGCTGAACCTGAAACTTTACTTGCCATCAGTGATTGAAAAAAACCTCTGGTCATCTGGAGAAACACTCAAATTCTCAGCACAAAATAATATTTATTTACTTGTTTAGGGCCAATCAGAATAAAAAAAGAGTAAATAATGCTTTTTGTTGTTTTTGTATCAAATGTTTAGAGTATGACTGCTTTCATCTCAAAAAGTAATAAATTAAAAATTATTCCCTGCAGGTGAACTAAAGTCTTATCTCAGCAAAACATTTAAGCATATACCTAAGTCAGTCTATATTCAACAGATCCTCTTACATACAACCCAGGATCTCCAAGTCCCCTTGGATAATCAGTCTTCCAGACTGGTTAATGCTTCTGGAGTGTCTGAATGACAAAGGAAACCTGATGAAAGACTTCTCAGCTGAAGTGAATAGTCCTGGTTCCATGCAAGGCAAGAAGCTCCCATGCGTGGTACATCCTCCCTCATCTATAGGTACAGAACTCTCTCCAGCTTCCACTGAGCTCACTGGCAGTGTTGCGATTCATTTCATCGGGAGCAGGAGCCAGCCAGAAATATGGTAGATTTGATAAAAATGCAATGCACATGTTAAAATAAAGTAGGATCACATCTGCATTTTGTCTGTATGCTAAACAATAATATGAACTTTTTAGTGTTCTTTTGAAAAACAAAATAGTTTGACTGTTCTTTCCAAAGGAAACTTGGCAGCAGTAAAAACTAGTTGCAGAATTTAATGTTTTAAATTTTTAGGCCACCAGCATTGATTTAACAGTCTAAAATGATGTTGTAGCTCTGGGAGAGTTCCATACTGACTGACCCTTTTTCTTCAAAGCCTGGGTAAAAAAAAAGGTCGTTGAAATCAGATCTTTCAAGTGCCAACTTGGAGCAAATTTCTGTAGCCAAACTACAAATGCAGATTTTTAATAGGCAGGCAGACTTCCACTGTGCTAAAATCACAAATGATGGAAATAACTCTGCCCCTATAGACAGACAGACTAACCAACATCCAGAGAATGCATATCTCTCAAATACATTTGGATATTTGCCCTTATAAGGGGAGATGCATAGCCATNTATCTCAGCAAAACATTTAAGCATATACCTAAGTCAGTCTATATTCAACAGATCCTCTTACATACAACCCAGGATCTCCAAGTCCCCTTGGATAATCAGTCTTCCAGACTGGTTAATGCTTCTGGAGTGTCTGAATGACAAAGGAAACCTGATGAAAGACTTCTCAGCTGAAGTGAATAGTCCTGGTTCCATGCAAGGCAAGAAGCTCCCATGCGTGGTACATCCTCCCTCATCTATAGGTACAGAACTCTCTCCAGCTTCCACTGAGCTCACTGGCAGTGTTGCGACTCATTTCATCGGGAGCAGGAGCCAGCCAGAAATATGGTAGATTTGATAAAAATGCAATGCACATGTTAAAATAAAGTAGGATCACATCTGCATTTTGTCTGTATGCTAAACAATAATATGAACTTTTTAGTGTTCTTTTGAAAAACAAAATAGTTTGACTGTTCTTTCCAAAGGAAACTTGGCAGCAGTAAAAACTAGTTGCAGAATTTAATGTTTTAAATTTTTAGGCCACCAGCATTGATTTAACAGTCNCTTCAAAGCCTGGGTAAAAAAAAAAGGTCGTTGAAATCAGATCTTTCAAGTGCCAACTTGGAGCAAATTTCTGTAGCCAAACTACAAATGCAGATTTTTAATAGGCAGGCAGACTTCCACTGTGCTAAAATCACAAATGATGGAAATAACTCTGCCCCTATAGACAGACAGACTAACCAACATCCAGAGAATGCATATCTCTCAAATACATTTGGATATTTGCCCTTATAAGGGGAGATGCATAGCCATAAATGAATCATCAGGTTTGTCTCTTGCATATGAAGAGAGATGGCATATTTGACTAAAGCTGTGGCTTTTGTCTCTCATTCTTTGTGAGAGAATCTCATTTATAGCAAGACATTATTCACCACTGGAAAATAAATGAGAATTAGAGGCATATACATATGGATGTGTGTGAATATATAGTCACTACTCATAGTGACAATGATGCAACCACTATGTTCTAAATACAGATGGGAAAGTATGTGACCATTTAAAAAATATTTGTGAATACTTTTTGCATTATTATCTCATGATTTTTTTAATGTAAAAGCCTTTGCTGGTTTGTCATTTTTGCAATGTTTGTGCTAGTGGTTCAGCGTGCTCATTGGTTGGATCATTTCTATAGTATGTCACATAGTGGAGTTGGAATGGTGGATTTCAGAAATATACTGCAATTTCTGGTAAAAATAAAACTGGGAGACACTGAGTACAGCCTGCGGAGTAGATTAGACCAATATAATCATAACAAATGGAAAAAAAATCCAGAAGACAACAACATGTTCAGTGGAGATTATAGGGGACTGTATTTTTCATCATTTTTTTTTTAATTTAGCAACTACGGCGTATTTTAAAAAGAATAGATTGGATAGGATGTAAAATAAATTGGATAGTTGTCTCCACGTGCTCCAGATAATTTGAGAAGTCAGCCACACCTTCGGTTGTTTTATTTTGGCTACTTTTTATAAAAACTCTTACTATCTTAATCCAGCTCAACTCCAATGAGAACAACAAATTTAGAAACTATTTTCTCATTTCCATGCATTTTTTATGTAGACATTGTCTAGGTTTTCCATTTCTTCGTTCTTGTCTACTCCACTTTCCCTGGCTTGCTTTTACATAATGCAGGGCACGCAATGATCAGAGCACTTCAGCTCATGCTTAACTTCACCTGTATCTCTAATCCTATGGGTGGGATTTGCATGCTTAAAGTTAGGTAAGTTAGTAAATTATCTGGCTGAATGGAGACAGTGAACAGTAAAAAAAAAATATTTTAAGAAGAAGCTAATGTGCATTAAATACAAAGCATCATAAGGAGGCAAGTATGGGAGATAGAATGTGCATGGTTTTAAGATGCCCACATTTTAGGAATTCAGGTTAAGGTTTCCATGGTGATGCTATCTTCATCTACTTCCTTATGAACTTGGGCCTCTGCTCAGTTCCACCCACATAAAAGGATAAAACAGGGTCAATTTTTTTTGGTATATATCCAAGTAAATTACAACAGAAGACATGACACTGTTCAACTTAACTGGAGTGTTTGGCATCCTAACATGTCAAAGTATTAGTTTTTCCTTTAATGTCCCTTTCTTTTCCTTGATGCTCATTTTGCAAAGGAAAATCTTGATTCAAGAATGTGAATTGGAAAAAAAATAACATTTTATGCAAGACATATTCTTTAATACAGGCAACATGAGCTCAGTGTAAGATCCTGTGAGCAGAAAGGTGTCTTATGCCATTTCTGCAGAAGGACAATTCTGAGGATTATGCAAACAAACCTTTCTCCGGATCTTTTAATTTGGACCTAGTTACCCATACCCCTAAGCATCCCTGAAGAATGGTAGATCTCTGGCCCCTTTCTTGTCCTGTCTCACCGGCTAGTCCTCTAGTCAGAAAAACACAACCCAACAGACAATTTGAACTGCTGAAATGGTACAAAGAGGGTGCCATAATGGTGACAATTTAGATCAAAGATCTTTAGTTCAAGGCAAACTAAGTAAGCCTTTGTAACTCTGTCACCCTATTCTGCATACCGCTGTACTTTTGCATTTCCTTTACTACATGAAGCGTAAGCTGCTTACTTGCACTTTGCAGTATCTTTGTGGCCTCTCTCTGCCTGCCCAACCTGTAGTTGTTTGCTCAGATCCTAGCAGATGATGCCTGCCTCTGCTGGCTGTGTTTGTGGGCATCCTTCACCTACTTGTTACATTTTCAAACAAGTCCCTTTGGGTTCCCTTCCATGCCTGTACAATCACATATGGGGAGAATTTCCTGTAAGATGTAAACATCTGCAAAATCACCTCATTGTCCTCTATCTTATTCCTCTCTAAAACTCTACCTACAAACAGCTTGAAATCAGCCAGACTGCTGGTGAGTTAATGCAACCACCTGTTACACCAATCAATTTTGGTTTGTTGTTTCTTTATTCTCTCTTATGTCCTTTCATCCTACATCTGTCTCCTGCTTTGATTATAAGGTCCTTGGAGCCAACATCTAATGTAATAGGATCTTAATCTATAGCTAGTACAAACTCTGGGGTAACAGAAACCATAAAATGAATGAGGCAGTTGTGCAGGAAATGTGCATCATCATAAAATGGTATCAGCTGTGACAGCATTGTCACAAAATTAAATCACTGCAGAAAATACTGATCTCACGGACTGGTGAGACTCTTTGACTTCAGTGAAGCCCAGGATGTTGCCCTTGGTCATTAAATCTTCAGAGAAACACATGTTTTTTAGTGATATTTTTTCTTCATCAGCATTGATCAGAAACCTCCCTCTTTGAAGAGATTTTAAAAATATCATTACCTGTTGGCCACTGACTTATCAGGTCTTCATTCTCTCCTACCTGTTCTGTAGTGCAGAATTATATGTGTGTTTGTACACTGCCAAAAATATTTATGACTGCTGTCAATAATTAATAATTATTGACAGTGAGAATATTACATGAAGCACTTTGTCAGCATGAATCTATAAATTACATGAGGTTATGCTGATGAATAACCAAGAGTGTTTTGCATTTATCATCTCATCTCAAGCAAAGCAAACAATCCTTTTAGAAATACTGCTGTTCAATCCAAGCTGGCCAAAACCAGCTTTGGAGTTCAAAAATGCCCACTCATGTTTAGGCTGAATATACAATATTTCCTACTCTTTGTTTCATAAATAAAAATAAACATTTGGAGGAAAATTTTTCCTAGAAACATGCATATCTCAAACTGAAAAAATAAGAAAAGTTTTTGAGAAGTGAGAAATACTCTGTGATATGAACAAGCTGCTTCTGTTAACCCATTTGGTGCTTGATTGTTTTGTTCATTTTACAAGAAGCTCAGGGCGACCAGATCACGAGAATGTATCTTTCCTTTTTCTCCTTCTTTTTTTTCCTCCAAAAGCTCAGCATTCAGCTGACATACACTTGGCATTATTTTAAAGCACGTTTTGACAGTCTTGTCATAAGAGACAGGGCTGTTCTTTTTTAAAAGCAAAACTCACAGTCAATTTAAAGATCATAAGCTATGGCCTGTGTTCCACTTGAGGTATTGGGCTTTTCCAGGTGTCAGAATGGGTTCACAGAAAGTTCAGCCGTTCACAGCAAAATTGAAAAATGAAAAGGAGTAAGAAAGAAGGAGTCTTCCCACGCAACACACACATACTTCTCTTCCCCCCTTGCTTCTCCCCTTGCCTCCTCCCTCGCCCCACGAGTATGCAGATCGTACCCCATGCACATCGGAAATGGACCCGGCGAGGATCTCGGCGCAGCATGCACACGCGGAAGGGAAGGAAAAGGGGGGGGGGGGAAGGGGGGGGGGAGGAAATGCCTTAGCACGGTCTGATCATCACCATAAAGAGTTAAAGAGAGAGTGAAATGGCTAACGTACACACACCCCGCTCCATACCGGAGAAGAGTCTCCCAGCTGAGGTTTATGCTCTGTGAGGACCAGGCTGAAACTGACCGCCCCCACGGCCACGCTGGACACCCCTAACCCTATCTCCAGCACGGAGAGCACCAGGAGGCTCCCGATGATCTGGCTGCTGGTGCACATCCTCCCTCGGTCATCCTTCCTTCCCGATTAGCCGGGGAAACCGCGCATCCGCTTTCTCCTCTGGCGTTCCCGCGGCCCTAAGTCGCCCCCAAACTTTTCTTTCCTTCGCCGGCAGCCGCCGGGGCGGAGCGGCGCATCCNCGCGGAGCTGTCCAAGGTGCCGGACCGGCGGCGGATACGGGGCGCGGCTGGGGGGCGGGCGGGCGGCACGGCCGTCGGTATGCAGCACCACGCTCCTCAGGGGCTGCGCCTCCTCCGGAAAAGTCGACCTTGTCTGATCGCCTCCTGCGCTCTCATTGAAATGACCTCACTGGGATTTTTTTTTTTTTTTTCTTCCTCCTTGTTTCTCTCCCACCTCCCCGTCTCTTCCTGGGTTGGGAGTGGGGGGGGAGAGGAGTGTGGCGAGCCCACCCCGCTATATTCATGTATAAATCTAGACCCAATGCAAAGGCGAGGCGCTACGACAGCCCCGCCCCGGCGCCACAAGGCACAGCACCTTCCTCCTGCCCTCCCTCCGGCACCCCGGCTGGCACAACCTCCTCCGTCCCGCGCCCGATGGGGCTGGCGGCAGGACGCGGAGGGCTGTAGCGATGCAACGGTTGCGTAAAAGGTGAGACCCCTTGATGAGGTGTGCGCAGACCTCCCTCCTCCCAGGTGCTGCTTGTCAAAATTTAGGAGGAAGTCCATCTTCCTCTTGTATTAGTAAGAGGGCTGGAGTCTGTCATGTCTCACCACTGCAAAACAGGCAACTGCTGTAGCCATTCTTGTCACACTGACAACGGCCAGAGCTGTGTCAGTCCTAAAGCAAATGAGCAACAATGCCAAATATAGCTGGAGTTCCAGAGATGCTACTTGAGCCATGGTGATTGCTTGGTACCAGTCTTTATTCCTGTGGCTCAGATACAGGGAGTGCTTCGCCACCCTGACTGCAGTTTAACAATCCAGATGTGCTGCACAATATGGTAACACACAACCACACAGTCTAGTTTCATAAAATATAGGCTCTCCTAAATATGCATCACCAACCTCTGGACGTTTACCTTAACAACAGGGTGAACATGCCACTTGACCAATTATATCCCCAAAATGTGTGTTGTAATTCAAAAATATCAGCATCCAGCAGGTTTTAGCTAATTTATCTCTATATACATGCTATTTCTTTTTGTTCTAAAAAAATGCATGGAATTTTTCCTTATATGCAAAAATCTAGATTTCTAAACCTGTATAGAAATCCTACACTCAGGCATCAGAATCCAGAAGGGCAGTCTAGGCTTATCCATAATTTTGATTGTGCAATTTGGAGGAAAAGAGCAAGATTAGCAGGGTCCTTATTGAACTCATTCCTTTGGGCTCCAAAACCTGTGTCTTGTGTTTTGAGAAGACAGCCATTGAACCACTGTCATGAGCACTTGCTAAAGTGCAAGAGAAAAAGCTACACATAGGTATTATATACACTTGAGAAGATTAGATCCACCATTACAGGCCAGAGTTTAGTTCTCATTTGTAGGAGTCTTGCATACTTAATTGCTGTGGGTGGAGTTAAACTAGTATCAAAGTCTGTCACCTTAAACTGTTTATATTCTTTGGGTATCTGAGAGTGAAAGAAAGGGGTCCTTAGATAGTATCTTAATGTTTTCTAGTTTAAAACTTTATCTGTTTCATGTTTTCACACAGTTTTCCCAGTTCACAGAAGCAGAACTGGTGACTACATCTAAAGAAAAGCTGCATTACAGTTAAAGCTGAATTGTCCCCTTTTCATCTCTTATGTTTTAAATGGTACCTGACATCTCTTATCATTAAAAATCAAGGCACAGCATAAAAGTTCCTAAGCTACTATATTTATGTAGGAGGATGGAGAAAGCACAGATTTTCAAGTACCCACATGGGTGTAGGAAGGTGTTTCTGCAATGACAGTATCCTTATTATGTCAGATTGTTATAAACGTTAAAGTGTGCTAGGATGCAATGGTTTTACTGCTCAGAGTATATTTTACTTGGACTATAAAAGCCAGTGGTGATAAGAGGGGTATTGCATAATGACAGATATAATTAATATATTTAATACTTGCAGCCAGACAGAATTCCTGTCTTATCAGGATAGAGCTCATGTGACAGAAATAAGATTTCCATAAACAGCTTGTTTTATGTAGTGTTTCCACTTCAGTCATAATAAGCTGTCAGAAAGATGGGGGGAAAGAGACCTTGTGAAAAGTGTGTCCTAGATGGAGATCACTTCATGAAACAGTTATGAAAACAGGGATAGAAAACTGGAGTCCAATGGCAGGAGAGGAAGTACTCTCAGACTGCAGAGAGGTGAAGAGCTAAGCAAGACCACAGTCAGTTAACAAGACTGTCCAGGAGGAGTTGTGGGAGTTATCTCTGGTTTGGACCCTTTCAAATAAAGACAGGAAGGAAATGTGATATTCTAATCATTATCATTTTAAAATTAAAAGATACAGTCTTTGTCCATGCAATCACTTTTTTTATTTGTACTGTGGTGCTGCATCATCATCATGTGCCGATCTAGGCAATTAACTTTACACATGGGACCATTCATGCATACATTTCAGCGCATGCTTACATCTTTGCAGCATTAAGGCACTCTTTTCCAGAGTTATTTAACTGCTTTCTGTCTCAACTGGCTGGTTTTGAAATGTTCCCTGGATTTGTGATTCCCATAACAAAAAGACTATAATTAAATACTAGGGAAAAAAGTTAAAAATCATTAAATGTGCAGGTAAGTTTTCATTATGACTGCAGAAAGTTAAATACTGAAGTCCCATCTCCAAAGTACAATTAGCTAGAGTCATGAAGGCTTTCGATTTTTAATTTAAAGTGTTGGATTCATGAACAAAAGTCATCAATCATATTATTCTTGATTTCTTTGAAGGAAAACTTTTTAAAATCTTTTTTGTCACTGGAGACTTTAAAAATGGTTAATGACAAAAAATTCTAGTCACACAGTGAGATGAAGGGTAATTGGATGACATAGGCCTGGCAATGAAGAAATAGAAATCATAGTACAAAGATTCATTTATACTAAGTCCCTTTTATACGACTCTGATGACTGAAAGGAGAGACACTAAGGAGGTTATAGCCTCTCCACTGGAAATTACCAGTTTTATGTAACACTTTTGAGTGTTCATTCATAGCTGAATACATCCTGTTAAAGTGGCTGAATTTATTTATTCCTTAATTCCATGTGTCTCTAAAACAATACTGTAAAGATCTTTATTGTGAATAAGAACTGGGCCCATAGCATTAAATCAGAATTCAGGCCATTGAGTCCAATTTAGCCTAGGTGAATTGGGAATAAAATTCAAATTGTACAGCCATCCTATTGCTGCTTAGAAGATGAGAAATAAGCCCGTGCAGTTCCAAGAGGGGAGGTAGTCACTCCCTAAATGTTGGTGTTACTAGTATGCAGGTGTAAGGTAGCAGTCTTGGGCAAATAAACAGAAATTTGTGTAATTTTGGAAGCTGGATTACTCTTTTACCTTGTGGATTTATTTTCTATCCAGACCCAAGAAATATCAGTTGAGCTATGTTGGAATAAATGACATAGACTAAATGTCTTCTACTAGGACATTCTTTAGGAAGTGGAAAAATTCATCCTCAAGGGCAGCTTGTGAGTCCTCTTCTTTTCACAGGCACCTTCTGCTTTCACCTTACTTTGCAGATTCCATCTCTTTACACTGTTTTGTCACCTGGGTGACTTCAATTACGTTTGACTGAAGCAAAAGCAGTGGAGAGTAGTGGTCTAACAAACACCTTTTGAGTGTTTGGGGTGATACAGTGCCTTGAGTTCTGCAGAGAGATGCCTAATGATTTCATTCTGAAACCAGCTGTATCAGTTACATCCTATCTATAGAAATGTGTACAAAACAGCCTTTAGAACATTCTCTCTTTTTGTGCAAAATCAGCTCTTAGTGCATTTTACTCCTTATTTTGTTCATAATCTAAATTAACATGCACTGATGTTCTAAAGTGGGAAGCAAACCCCATCAGAATCTTGTATAGGAGAAGACAGCGGACTGTCGTAGATCTTGTCTCTTTAAAATTCAATACTCAGACAAACTGTCTGCTGAATGAGTAGCTCAGCCCCAGCTAGGAGCTGTGCAACTTATGTGGCTGTTAAGGTTGTTAGGTCATGACTGTTTTTCTTGGATCAAGTCATTAAGGTATTAGCTTATAACACAAAAAAATCAGATGACATATTCTAAAACTACTTGACATGAGGGTTTGTGACAGGCATTGGTGTTGGATGGAAAATTTAACATCTTCAGCTTTGAGTTGGGTATTAAAAACTGGGTGGACTTTATATAGCCCAAGTTAAAAGTGGGTATAAATTGCTTTTTCTTGGATTTACTTTTTCTTAGCTACCCCCTTTTGTCTACAACTGTGAGAAAGTCTGTTCTCTTCAAGGCACCTTTTACTAGCTTGATTAAATGTGAGAACGATCCTCCTTCAGTAGAAGAGATCAGAAATCTGTGCAAAAATTCTAAGTCTCCTGTTACTCATCAAAACATTAATTAAGAGTGCATATGAAATTACTTACCACCGTATTACATACAAGGATATGAGTAACAAGATATTTAAAATTACTTACCTGACATTGTACGTAAAGTCTGTAGCTGAACCGAGAAGGTCTCTTTCATCCAGCATCAATGTCCTGTTAAATAAACACTCTTTCTACATTGGTATGGTTTCTGTGGAAAATGCAAGAAGGGATGATCATCAGAAAAGACTTCCCAGGAAGTGTGATTCCCTGGCTCTGCAGCAGATAATTCCCTGCCAGTGAAGACCCTTGGACACATCTGCAGAACCACGTTCACCCAGTGTGGAAGAACGGCTCAGTGAACAGGGACATCAGTATGTGCACAATCCAGACTTCAACAAAGAGGCCTGAGAGTCCTTGGACTCTCCTCGAAAACAGCAAAGGCAAAGAGTAAAAGAACTGGTAAACAGCAGGGGGGAGGAAGGCTCAGGGATGGGAAAGAGAGGGGTATGCAGATATGAACCACATGCCAAGAGGGCAAGAACCAATGACGGCTGGCTGCTGCTGCGTGTACACCACCGCGTGCACGCAGGTAACAAACCAATCATAGAATCATAGAATCACAGAATCATAGAATCATAGAATGGCCTGGGTTGAAAAGGACCATAGTGATCATCTAGTTTCAAACCCCGCGCCATATGCAGGGCTGCCAACCACTAAACCAGGCTGCTGTTAGAAAGCAAGCACTTCCAAGGCTTGGAATGCTATATATTCCTCCTGAACCCTGAATAAAGTGAACAAGAAGCTTAACTCATATTGAGTGTTGTCTTGATTCTGGCCAGCTCTTTGCAACAACCCAGCAGCTCTGTTCATGAAAATAATATACAGCACTGAAATGCCTAATTAAAACAAGTACTCCACTGTTACTAACATGAATGTAATACCTCTAAAACAGTTGCTGTCCATTTCTTGGTGCAGTAGTGCTGTGCTAAATAGCCTCTCATAGACATCTGGAGAACATAAATCAGATTAAATTACATTTTTCAAACCAGAGGGATGAGCTTCACAGACCTATCACCTCTGATCCATCAAAAGGAGATGTCACCCACTGAGGAATCTAGAACAGAATAGAAAACTGGTTGCTCTAGGAACTGTTTTGAACTGCATGGTCAAAAACCGTGTGTATGAAGTAATTTTTGATTTATGACAATCATTAAAGTATTTACATTCTTTCACAGGATGGACAGGCTTTTTCCTATGGACATAAGAAAGTTCAACAGTACCAACTTTCCAAAGTAATTTGGGTGAGTGGTGGCCTGTCAGCACAGTTTCCTTTGAGAAGGAGCTCCCTCTGCTTAGCAGGAAGAAGTAATTTAAGATGTTAAAAGAAAGTTTTCTGGAGGTAGTATCTGTCTAGGATTGTACCCTGCTTAGTAAGATCTAGATGCAATGAAAAATAATCTTGACATGGGTTTTCCATGGGATTCAAGATTAAAGAATAATGAAGGAAAAGTTCTCCCTACCATGGAGAAGAAAGGCTTGGAGCTGTCTGCTTTTGGGGGACAGGAGCAAAGAGGGCTGAGGACTGACAAGACTGGAGGTCAGCAAATTGTCATTTTTAGCTGAGCCGTTTTTAATGCTAATAGCCAGGCAGGGAGAACATTTTAATGGAACCTGTTGTGTTTGTTTCCAGGAGGAAGGTAAACAAAGCCAATACTAGTCTTCTTAACAATGTAGGCAAGTGTAATAGTTTTCAACCCACTTTTGGGGATAGCAAATGCAGTTTTGTGATGATGACAGCATACCTTGTTGGAACAAGGTGAGGAGGCAATCAGAGAGGGATTGCTGGGGTGGAGCAGGTCTAGGAAGATTCAGTAGTGCTCATGGGGGTAAAGGAGTTTCTGAGGAATCAGTGGTTATTGTGGTGGGCTGCAGCTGTGAGAGACAATTTAGGACATTCAGTAGGGGCATGAAAGAAGTGTGAAGTGAGAGTTCTTGGAAAATCACGCAGGGTCTTCTTGCTTCTTGTTTATCCTTGCAAGTATTCATGGCCTTGCTACAAACCCAAGCCATTATACATGAATATTTTGAGTATGTGAGGGGGAGAGAAGGGTCACATAATGTCATTTTTTTCCCAAGAAAAGAAGAAATAGCATGGGATAGAACACTCAGAAGAGCCTTGCTGAGGACTTTTTGTTTTGATGCCAAGGGGCTGCGAGATAAAAAGTGCTAGAGCAAAGACTGCCTTGCACACTATAATCTGTGCATCAGCAGGAACAGAGATCCATGTTGATCCATTAAGTTCCTGTTTCATCTTATATATGTCTGCTCAAATAATTTGCTCCCCCCAGCAACCTGATGACTTAAGCTATTAAGTATGTTGTTTACGGGAAACTGAAGAGTCCTTGTTGAATTCTCCAGCTTCTCTCTGTCTGACATGTATATTATTATCCACATCTTAGAATCTCTTAAGGCTTCTTAGTAGGAGAGGCTGCTCCAAGAAAATCAGGTCAGGAGAGGAAGATTCTTACACCACCTCTGGATCTAAGTTGGAAAGGATCTGTCTAGGACCTTTGCCTAAATGCCTAGAAGATGATCTGCAGTAAGACAGTAGCTAGAGGCATTTTTAATTTCTCACTCTTATTCTGAACCACTAGAGAAATTATTCCATAGCTCTGTAGTACATCTCATAGCTCCACTCCTGAAGTTATGAAGCTATGGAGATGTGTTATAGAGGTATATAGCATGCATATAACAGCTCCGCAAAGAAGAAAAGCCTTGCCATGGACTGCCTTCTTATACTCTATTCAGTAATCTCTAAATGTACTGAGACAGTGAACATTTTGTTCAGACCATTTCTGAAACCTGTGTGCACTGCTGAAACTATTGCACTTTTAAGCAATGCACTGCCATACTAGGTGTGAGCACACAAAAGTTACCAGATACAATTCCTAGCACCAGCTGTGCCACAAGGATCTCACTGGCGTCTTCTGAGCACATCTCATTTTCATCTTGTCCTCTGAAATAAATTGAGCGGTTTTCAAATGACATTCATGTTGTCACTGCTTGCAAGAGGCCTCCACCAATTTACTCTGCTGGTTGGGATGAACACTAAGCATACTGATCCAAAATAAAAAGGGAACATAAATCTTTATTCCAAATAATTCATTTGATGCAATGTCTATGAAAAATCCCGACTTAGTCACCTTTTTTTTTTGTTTTAATACATTAACCTTGGATGTTCAAAACAAAGCAAAAGTGAGATAACATCATTACTGTCTTGCTATATAAACAGAATGTATAAACAGTCTCTGCAGGATGGTGAATTAATGTGCTCTTTGAATTGCATGACTTACATAACCCGTCTGACATTCTGCCATCTTTCAGTCTCTGGCCTTCACTTTGTGGGGTAAGTTTCATATTCCACAGAAGTCCATTAAATTGAGATTTAATTAAGCTCTTCCAATCTGAATGCAGTCAAAATATTTTCTTTCAGTGTGGGCTGTAATAAAGCATTCTCAAAGCTAAAATGCCATGAAATGAGTGTCTAACTACAACCTCAGTACATTATAGATCTGCGATATTTTTTTAGAATCCTGTAGTGCATTCAAATAATAAAGGTTAGAAGGTATCTTAGTAATATCAGCCCTCGTACACTACAGCACTCAAGTGTGTGTTCAAAATCCACCTTATGAATAACTCCCTCCTGAATGAGGAACCTAGCACATGTACAGGTAAATATGCACTAAAGGGCTTTGCTGACTCAGAGTCATTACAGCCTCCATCATGTAGATTCACAAAACTCACATTTGCCTGAATGGAACCACAGCCTGACGGAGGGATAGAACAATCCTGCATGTTACGTGACCTGACAAACTGTATAACTCATGCATGATAGGGATTTATGCTGCTGCAGTAACCAGGAATAGTGACAACCCAGAAAGAAGCACTTGAGAACCTCAGGACCAGTACCTGCTCCCATTTTTGTCATCTGACACACTATAGAAAAAGGCAGAGTCCAGGCTCCAGCTGTTGCCTGCTCCTATTCTTTGGATGAGTCATGAAAGAGATAACAGCTGGGACGAACAGCTGAGAGCCCTAACCTGAACCCTGTTAGGACAGTTCTGCAGATTAATAAGGAGCATGCTTATTTCCCATTTGCCAGCTCTTTTAATTAGATCAGAATCTATCTCCCACTGAGTAATTTTTTTTCCACTGATGGGATGCATTGTGTCGAGCAAAGTCTGTCAGCATGGGGCATCTGCACTGTTACTTGAGAAGATTTAGAAATAGGTATTCGTTTGTTGCATTATACTTCTGCAAAACAAATGCTACATATTTTGTGCTCAAGGCAGAGTACAGAAAAGAGTAATTAAAAATCAAAAATAAAAATTAAAGTATTTGGGGACTAAAGTTTAATTGTTGCCATTCTTTCAATGTTAGACAAAAGTAGGAATTAATGGTTAACAAAAAGATTTTCCTTCAGCTGTAAATGCCTCCATCAATCCCCTTTCTCTGCCAAACTGTAATAAGCATTTTTATAGGAAACACACAATATGGAAAAGGTGAAAAAGGAGTCTAAAATGGTAAGCTCAGAAGTCACAGGGCTGTGTCCTGGTGTGTCCTGGCTGAAGGAGTGATTTGTCAACATGCCTGGAAATCATAGTATTTCTTGGACTATACCCAGAAAATTGTTAGTTTCCGGAACATGTGATTTTATGAAAGATCTTAGTCTGATCCAATTCCTTGTAAGATTGGTAGTAATCTTACTACTGAATGAAATGTAAGTTGAGTTGTGTATTGCTACATAGTGGCTATTTGCTAGTCAACATTTACAAATAATTTTTATAGCTGAAACAACACAGGACTAAAATCCTGATACAGCCATCTAGAAAACTCAGACCGTTTTTGGTCAATGATGTCTGTGTATCGATGATGGTTTAGCAGCAGCAGCTAGACCTGCTGTCTTGCTAGAAAGGTTGTCCAGTCACATCGCTGTCATGGGATTAGGGAGTTTATGCAAAAATGTCCAGCATTAACAGCAGGAGGAAGCCAAAGGCGCCCTGGCTTTTTGTTTCACCTAATAAAATCACATCTGGGCTTTATATGAACATATGCTACAGATGTAATATTATAAATTAGAATTCTGGCCTTACAGTTCTGAAGAGCAAACATATCTGAAGCAACCATCCCCAGAGACACACCTTGAGTCCTCTCATGGGTTTCAGGCAGATCAGTTCACACATATCTGACAAAGAAACCAGGTCACATCATCAAGATCTCCCCTCACTTCGGTTGCTGCCATGCTTCATGCCAGGAGAGCTCTGCTTACACAGGTAGTTGCCACCTGCACGTGGTGGAACAAGACAGTGCACTTAGGTTTGCATCTGAGTCTTAATGACCTGTGCTATCATACTGTACTGCTCATCAGCTCTCTGACTCTTTCTAATTAAATGTTAAAAATAACAGCATCTCAACAAAGCTATATTCCTTAGCTAAATTATACAATGATTAATTTAGTAGCGTTTTAACCTGGGTGAACAAGAAAAGAACATGTCTCAGCAAAAAAACTGCAGAGGAATATCTTAATTGCAATTGTTTTGAGATAAAACACTGAGGGCACAGGAAGGATTACAAATAATGGTCTTAAAATTGCATCCATCTGGCAGCAATTACTGTAGTTGAGCAATCAAAAAAAATCCCATACCTTCCCGCCTACCAGAACAGTGAGTACTAGCTAATAGTAAGGACTGATTTTGTAATAATTTGTAGCAGTCGTATTGTAATAGTATTTTCACTTCTGCTTAGCATTTTCCATCTTGAAAAGGTGATCACAGGGCTGTGTTTTGGTTTCTGATTCAAAGTTCATTCCCCAACATATGGTCCAGATACTTTTTTTGACATTGTGTGTTATATCTCTGCATGATAATTACAGCAAACTACTTTAAAAACTGCTTATTACTGTGTAATTATTTTTGAGGATTTTTGTGTGTGTGTGTGTG